>JAUTDX010003911.1:0-36987 GCA_030844895.1 Ambrosia x helenae | reverse complement strand
CAGGGCTCTTTTCTCCCTCGGGTAGGGGAAAGCAAACACATTGACGTTCCCAAGCCTCTAACCGAGGACGTTTGTTGCGTGATTCTTGTTCAAGGTGTACCATGTTAACTTATTTCTTCTTTCCCTCGGCCATATTATCGTTCACTCCCTTGACCTGGTGAGCAAGTTCTGCTGACCTGACGGCTTTCTCAATTCTTTTCTTGAGTTGGAAGCAGTCGTTGGTGTGGTGTCCTTTTTCTTCGTGGACTCACAATACTAGTTAGAGTTTTCATTTCTTTTTGCTCTTGGGCAGGGGTCGAGGAGGTCTAAAGCTATGCTTGACTTCTTCAGTGGCGAGGATCTCTTCTGAAGTTGTGGTGAGAGCAGTGAAATTCACAGTTCTATCCATGCTTGAAGGTTCTTTCCATCAGACCTTCGGGCGTCAGATCTTTTATGCTATTTGTCGTAGGACCCAAAGCTATTCCTCTTTCGATGTGGACTAGAACTCCTCTAGTTGGCAGCTCTTTTTCTTTGTTCTTTGATATCCACAGCTTCCTCTCCTCGAATGTGAGCTTCGGCCCTTTCAATGGACTCTTCAAGGTTCTCGGGAGACTCTTGTTGAAGTCTATAGTAAGGTACTTGGAGTTTATGGCATTCATGACCCCTGCAACCGTCATTTTTTCATCAGCGCCAACGTAAGTAAGGCCTTCGCTCTTGTATCATTTGATAGAATTGATGTGCTTGGTTTTAGTAGTTTTAAAAGATATCATTTTCCCGGTGCCAAAAACTTGGAGTTTTAAATTCCAAAACAATGGTTGTTGGGTCAAAGAGGATTGATATGCATTTCAACTAGAAGAAACGAGTATGACTCGGGTATAATGAAGGGGTGGTTACTCGTGTTTACTACAGGATATAATCCTTTGCTCACAACGAGGGAGATACGTGGCATGTTTAACTAAAGAATGAATAAAGGGATGACACACAAAATACATGAGATATAAGTGGTTCGGTCTCGTTGACCTACGTCCACTAAAAAAGAGAGTCTGTATTGCTTTGAACGATTACAAATATAAAGACAAGATACAAGTGTATTACAATTGTGTGTGCTTAAGTGGAGAATTGTTCTAGCTATCAAAAGGAGGTGAAGCCTTCCTTTTATAGGGGATGTGTGGGCCGAGTGCCTGCGGCCCACTTCAGGAGCGCTGGGCTTGGGCCCAGGAGCTGGCCTATCTTCCAAAAGCCCATTCGGTTGGTTTGGATTAATGGTTGAATAAAGCAAACCAGCTAAGAATGGGGCCTGTGATTGGTCCACGTGGCGCATTGTGATTAGTTGTCAGGGGCGGCCCCTGCCACTGGTACACGTGGCGCGTTGTGGTGGACTGTAGGGCTTCATTTTCTTCCTGGTGGCAGAGGGTGTCAGGCGGCTATCTTCCTCTAGAAGATTGGCTGAGGCGAAGTCTGAGACCTAGGAGGCTGTGCAGCAAGTGGGAGTCAAGGGGAGCTGCACCTTGGTGCAGGCAGCTCCTTATGGTCTGCGGGTGATTATCGCCAATTCTGACGATGCGCTGGCACTTGATAGTTTATTTTTCACATAATGTTGTTTGCTCCTTCCCTTTACTGAGTATTGTTGTTCCGCGGAGGTGTGTCTTGGACACAACATTGTGGGGTAGGCTGCGCCTAGGCGCTGAATTGATACCCTACCCCTTTAAGTCCCCCAGTCTAGTGCCTCTCCTTGGTCTTGCCAAGAGGCTGGTGGGGCGCTGGACTATCTTGTTACGCCAGTGGGTGAAGGCACATCCACATTTTATGCTTAACAAGTGCTCATTGCAGCTCTTTAAAATATATCAAGATAAAAGTGGACGTTTATCTCTTTTAATTCTTCCATAGGTTCCTTTAGCTTTAGGAAGATGGAAGTTGTATTTTCCTTTGCTTTATCATTATTTACATTTGCTTCTACACTGACCCCTGGAGAGGAATCAGGCGGAGAAAATCTTTTTGATTTTTCGTCAAACCAGCGCCAAGTGATGACGTGGCAGTCTAGGTCTTGGAATGTAAATATGGCGGAGAACGTCTATTGATTTACGTCAAACCAGCGCCAAGTGATGACGTGGCAGCCTGGTTGTTGAAATGTAAATCCGGCGGAGAACGTCTTTTTGATTTATGTCAAACCAGCGCCAAGTGATGACGTGGCAGCCTGGTTCTTGAAATGTAGATCCGGCGGCTAACGTCTTTTTTTATTTACGTCAAACCAGCGCCACGTGATGACGTGGCATCCTGGTGGCAGAGGGTGTCCGGCGGCTATCTTCCTCTAGAATATTGGTTAAGGCGACGTCTGACACTAGGAGGCTGTGCAACAAGTGGGGCTTAAGGGGAGCTGCACCTTGGTGCAGGCAGCTGCTTATGCTCCGCAGTGATCATCACCAAGTCTGAGGATGCGCGGAGCTTGATAGTTTATTCTTCACATAATGTTGTTGGCTCCTTCCCTCCGCCGAGTATTGTCGTTCCGCAGAGATGTGTCTTGGAGACAACATTGTGGGGTAGGCTGCGCCTAGGTGCTGGAATTGTACCCTATCCCTTCACAACCTTAGTCTATTATCCTCTTTGCAACTTTGTTAGAAGTATTACGAGTGCTGAAGTACAAATACGAAAGTACTGAAGAAGAACTGGTACTGAAACAACAAGTGCTGAAGAGTAAGTTCTGAAGATGAACCAGACAGAACATCTGAAGAACAACTACTGAAGAGCAACCTCTTAAAGGTTACTCATCAGCAGTTTGATACTTAATATGTAGTTTCTATAGAAGCTTCCCACTACCCTAAACTTCAGCAGTTTATAGTTTAATTGTATTTTAAGAGATATTTTGTACAAGTACCAATGCTACAGCCTTTTGTAGTATTATACTATTATTGCTATCTTCATATGTACGTTTTGTTGTCTATAAATAGAAGGGTTCATACCTTCTATTTATTAACTTGGAAAATATTCAAACTTTGAATCAGAATTCCCTTGTCCATTATTTGAGAATTATTACTTGAATTTATTCCAACTGTTATTGTTCATTAACTGCTTAGATTCTCATATACACTTATTGCACTTTGATTAATCAATTGAGGGGGAGCATTTACTGATATAAGAAGTGAACTATTTACTTATAACGTTTACTATTTCCACTGCACATTAACTTTGATATAAAACTGTTCTAAAGAGTCTGTTCAAAGCAACCTTTGATCCTACAATTGGTATCGGAGCATCGGGTTTATCAGATCAAATATCAATCTAACAAATTGAAACTCAGACACAGGCTCTTATTGATATTCAATAAAAGGATAAAAAGTTCTCTTTTATCAAATCCATTATTCTTAGAAATTGTTAATTTATCAATCTTCTTAAAAATGGATCCTCATAATATTGGATCTGCTAATAAGCCTCCCATGCTAGTGAGAAATGAATTCAACATCTGCCAAAGATGGATGACACATACTTTATCACAGCAGAACACTGGTTGTTGGAAGTCTGCCATGTATGGACCTCATAAACCAGTAACAACTGATCCAGAATCAAAAGTGTCAATAGAAAAAGAACTAAAAGACTACACAAATGAAGATTTCCTAAAACTTGAGCTAGATGCCAAGGCTTTTTCAATGTTGGCAATGGCACTCCCAAATGAAATCTATGCTGGACTCTTACATTGTGGTGTGCAAAAGAACAGTTTGGAGGAACTGATGAGGTGATTGCCAACACCAGAGAGATCTTAGCTTAACAATATGAGACTTTAACTCATGTTAATGGAGAAACTTCAACACAATAATTTGAACATTTTCTTCATTAATATCTGAGTTCAAACTGAATGGTCAGAACCTACACAAATCCATCTATGTTACATAGATTTTTAAGGTCTTTACGAGAAAAATGGAAAACTTATTCAATGGTCCTTAGGCCATGTTTGGCTCTCCATTTTATTTTCTCCTTATGACTTTTTCCCCTCAAAAGCTCCTTTTCCCCAAAAGTCACAAATTGTGACTTCTCACTTTATCCTTCATTTCTCCTTTTCCAAGGCCAAAATCTTCCAAAAGCTCATTTTCCAAACAATTACCCAAACATTTTTTTAACTATTGACTTCTTCAATAAGTTATAAGTCAAAAGTTGGGGATAAAATGGAGAGCCAAACATGCACTCAGATCAAATGCAGATTTTGATTCCTTATCACTCACTAAATTACATAGGAAATTGCTAACTTTTGAAAGAGAAATAAATCAAAAAGAAAAAGTTGCAAAATTCTGGCAAAACTGCTGATGACTATGTTCCTGGTAGCATAGCTCTTTCAGGGCAAGACTAACCATCTTGTTCAAATGACTTTGGTTCTTATGACCATTTTGACATCACAGCTGGGATCTCATCAGAAAGATCATATCCAGCTTTTGAAAATGTTGATAGTCAAGCTACTAATAATATGTGTTTTATTCTTGATGATTTGAAAATTTTCAGTAGTGATGATTTAGAAGAAATTGATATTCTGCACCAACTGGCCATGTTGAGCATAAAAGCAAACAAATTTTATAAAAGGTCAGACAGAAAATTTCCAGGTTTAAACAATCAAACAAAAGTTGGTTTTGACAAATCTAAACTTAGATGTCATAATTGTCAGAAGTTGGGACACTTTGCTAGAGAGTGTAAAAGCTCTAGCTTTAACCAACAACAAAAATCTAGAAATAAACCAAGTCCAAGTTACAAAAGAAATCAAGGATCACAGGGAAGTTCACACTTTGTATAGGCACAAGCTCCACAAATCCAATATGTTCCACAGGTACAATAAGTCCAGATACCAGTTCAACAACAACAGTTCAACAATAGATGCCTTCCATGGCTTCTCAACCTCCACAACCTCAACAACCTCAACAACCTAACCAACAAAGTTTGTTCACATCAGGGTATGTTGACTGGAGCAGTCTTCCATATGACACATCTGAATGCAGTCCAGATGCTGACAATAAGATCTTTGACATCAAATGGGGAGAACCTAATAATGACAGAAAGAATTTTGCCTTAATGGCTTTTGCTTTAATAAGAGAAACAATTGTGAATCTACAAGGCAAGGCTAATGATGCTGAAAGAAAATTCATCCAAATAAAATGTGATTTAGAAAGATAAATTGCTACAAAATCAAAATAAATTTCTAAATTAACTAATAATGCTATTGAAACTCAAGCACAAATTAAAATCATGATAGAAAACCTAGGAAATGTCAGAAAAGAGCTTGCTGACACCAAGGTTGATTATGAAAATTGGGTTGAGTGTTGTAGAGGTTATCAAATGCTTCTTAACAAACAAACTGCATCAAATGTTAAGTTTGGCATTGGCTATAACCATACTAAATCACCAACTGATTTTTCTCCCAAAAACTACCGATGATGGGAGTAAAAAGATTCGAAATAAAACTTCTAAAGAAAAAGAAAGCATATCTTTTCATCAGAGCTTTCTCACAATTTCAAATGAGAGCTCTTCAGAAGTTCAAAACTCTGATATTCATCCTTCAGTTGTTTCATCTACATCAAGAGTTGAGTCCCTGAAAACTACTGAAGACATCATTCAAAATACTAAAAATATTAGAGAAATGCCTTCCAACACTCCTGAAATGCTAAAAAAAAGGAAATGCAAAAGCATGTGAAGTATGTGGTTTGTTTAACCACGTGACAGAATTTTGTAGATACAAAAAGGTCAAAAATATAACAAGAAAATTTTACAAATGGTTGTGGGAAAATAAATAAGACAAGATTTTGAGAATACCTTTGTTCCCAGCAAACAACAACCAAACAAAACCTTGTCTCAAAGAAAGACTAAAACTCAACATCAGTCTTTTTCTCAAAATTCTTCAGAAGTTAGACCTGAAACATCAACAGTTTCACAAACTGCTGAGGTTAAAAATCTGTTGAAAATAGTCTAACTTCTGGTGACCAAGGTTGATGGTGAACCTCAAAAGGTTACCACCATTGCTCCTAAAAGCAAATCCATGCCAAAAATGACATGGACTCCTAAAATGGTCATACATAAACTGATACTCTTCCTGTTCTCAAGAGTAAACCCAAAGCCAAAGTGGCTTCGGTTCCTAAAACTAAATAATCTACTTTTTGTGCAGAGGGTCTCCAAAGGTCTAAGTAGCATTTGGTATGTTGATAGCGGAGGCTCAATGCACATGACAAGATGTAGAAACCTGATCAACAATTTCATTAGTCAAAGAAAAAGATATGTGTCCTTTGGGAACAATGCCAAGGGATATGTACTTGGTTATGGTGATGTATCATATGGAAAAGTACAGTTTGATAAGGTCAATCTGGTTGTAAATCTAGAATACAACTTGCTGAGTGTATCTCAAATGTGTGATGAAGGATATTCTTCCTTTTTCACCAAAACTACTTGCAAGATCATTTCACCAGAAGGACAAAAGTTGATAGAGAAGATCATTGATGATCATACTTTGCTTGAAGCCAAAAGATGTGGCAATTTCTATGCTATAGACATTGAAAAAGACAAAGTATTGAACAACACTGCCTGTTTCTTCTCAAAGGCATCAACTTCTGAAACAGACCGCTGGCATAGGAGACTTGGCCATGTGAACTTTAAAACCATAAATAAAGTCACAAAAATGGGCTTGGTCAGATGTCTACATTTGAAGGAATATCAGTGTAAAGAACACTATGTTTCCTGTCTTAAGGGAAAGCGGCATAAGTTCTCCTATAAGTCCATTGAAGAATCTAAAACCTTTGCATATCTTCAACTACTCCATATGGACTTATTTGGACAAGTCAAGATAATGAGCCTTGGTAAGATGTACTGCTAGGTTCTCATTGATGATTACTCAAGATTCACATGGGTCTTCTTCTTATTTTCCAAGGATGAGGCAGCTGAAATTATTAAATTCTTCATTATACAAGTTGAGAAGCAATATTCTCTTTCAGTCAAAGTCATCAGAAGTGACAATAGCACAGAGTTCATGAACAAACTCTGGATGAGTTCTGTTTGTCTAAAGGGATTGTCAAACAGTTCAGCATGCCCAGAACTCCTAAACAAAATGGTTATGTAGAAAGGAAGAATAGGATATTGATTGAAGCAGCAAGAACCATGTTAGCTTATTCTGGCCTACTGATGTCGTGTGGATTAGGTATTTTTTTAAATGTCCTTTTAAAAACCAACACTTTCCTGAAAGAAGTGTCAAGGCTTGGTGAAAAACGGTAATTAAAGGTGACCTTCAAATTAAAATACTCATCGAAGTTTTAAATTTGTAAAAGTAAAATGATATCTGCTGAGTAGTCTAAACCCACACGATAGGCAAGTGGACCTATCGAGCGTAGTATAGGTAATAGCAAGTACCGAGTATCGAACCCTAAGATACGACTTCCCCTACTCAGTTTCAAGTTGCTTCACTAAAAACAAAGATAAAATAAAAGAAAAGAAAGAGAATGAGAGTGACCATAGTAAAAATCAATACCGACATGAAGTGCTACTTCAGGATCCAACTTTATCTTGGGACAGATTAATAGTAATTAGTTTATTAAAGTGGTGTGAACAAGTGCGCACTTATGCTTAACGTGGAGTTACTACAACATTCTCCAGATGTGACTATTATTGCAAAACAAGTTGTGTTCTTGTGTTAAAGTGAGGGTCTCCCGAACCGGTAAGCTCACCTCTCAATACTGACAGACAGACAACTCAAGACTGTGTATACCCAACCCTGAATAATCCACCTCCCAATACTGAAATAATGACATCTAGACACTTAAAACTTTTATGGACAACTTGCCGGTGGCTGGAGCATGACCGAACAAGAAACCACTTGATATCATAATAGAGTCGTGACAAACCGGCACACGTGCATCTTTTAGTTGAACTAATTAACCTCTTAAAAGTGAATGATCTATCATTAATTGTGCGGCAATATAATGATTAAAGAAAATAAAGACCTTTTTCTTTTAACACGGGTTCACCAATACTTAACATGCGCCAAAGCTATCACATAGACCATGAAGCTAAGTCACTAGATTAAGCCTTGGCTTATCACTAAGACAAAGTATAAAGACCGTAACGACCCTAAGTGAGATCTTTATAGTAGAGGATTAAGGCACTAAATATGTGTATTTCTACCCACAAATGGGCTAATCCTTGACATCGTTTTGGCACGCCCCTGCTAGACAACGACTACTGTTGAAGAGTCCTTGCATGCAGAATTGTCTGTACCAGGGTAAGCACGCCCGTGCTTCAAGGGTTGGCAAACCCGTTCTTGGGTCCTTCTGTAACCGTCTTGTCAATCTTGGTCGGTTTGAGCCTTGTAGAACACACTGCATTAAAGCACGCCCGTGCACTTCAGAATTACTTAGATTTGACTCCTGTTGACTTGGAAATGTTGACTAGTTGACCTGGAACGAAGGGCACGGCTGTGCATTTCCCTGAGCGCGGCTGTGCTTCATCTGGATCTCCGCAAAAAGTCTTCAAATCCTTGTCTTTTAAGCCGGATTTCACTTCTTTTCACTTTTCACCTTCAATACCTGCAATTATCATCAAAAGGAAACAAACCGTGACAATACCAAGATAAAAGCCTGATTTTGGGTGATAATTAGGTGAAAATATGTATATAAAACCTGCAAATTTTGGGACTCATCATATCACCTCACACTTAGACGTTTGCTTGTCCCCAAGCAAACCAAACCTAGGCAACGAAAATAGAGTAAAAATAAGTGAGTGTGTTGTGACAAGTCACAATAACCCACCTCCTATGAGTCCCACCTACTCAACACGTCCCTGGTAGATGTTTTAGAAAGCCTTGGCGAGCCTAATCAAACGTCCCTCTAGTGTTTTACTTCATATTTTCCTTACTATTTCACTCGGGTGTTATTTAGGGGTGATCACTCAGATTCATCCCAAGGCACACACAGACCATAGGCTTGTACACAAATAGAATCTCCACCGGTATCAAAATAGTGAGGAACTGCAAATCACAACGTCTTTTTAAGGGTAAACGTGATGTAGTGGTAAATGGGTAGGAATGGAGTCTACTGTCGTGTCTGGCTCGGGCAGTGGCTGTGACATAATGGGTAGATGTCAAACTCTAAATGATGGGCTTAGTGAAACTCTTTTCCTTGGAGATCACTTACTGCTCTGATGTCCCTATTCTGCGAATTTTTCGGTCTTCACGCCTAATCACCTCCGCTAGGAATGTCCTAGAAATAAATCTTCAACCAGAACTGTTTCTTTTAGCCCGCTCTTTGTCGAGCTTTTTGACTTATTCTTTGAACACCTTTTTTAGCAAGATGACACAAGCATTGCTTCTGTGAAGCTCATTCTTTGGTAGGTTAACTCTAGATGGTTGTTTTTCTTCAGTTTCCAGAACTTTTCTTGTTCAACACCGTGACTTTTTGTCTATCTTTCTTCATCTCGAAACTACCTAAGAGTGTCCCAATAGCCTGCAGCACGCCTTCTTTGCCAAAATCACGACAGGGGCTAAGTATGATGAATGAAATGAAAAGGCTAAGGCTCAAATGGGTTCACTAGGTGAGGGATAAATTTATGGAAGGCTTATTTAAAATGGAAGAGGTATGTCCTCGGTGCCTTGATCACTTTTACAATTCCTCACCTCATGTGCAGTCTCGAGACACATATGCTGCACAAGTTCTAGCTGTAAACTACCAAGGGTGAATATCTCTCTCAGTCAAATGAACGAGCATCAATGGTATCTACAAGTGTGTATGCTCGAGAAGGCTCAAGATACCACATGGAAAGGGTAGACGGTCGAATATGAAGTAAAAGACACTTTGGGTTGGTTCTTTCGGCGAAAAGGGTTTGAAAAAGGTTTTTAATTACTCTAAAAACATTTTGAAAACTTTTGCCTTAATTAGGTTTTTGTTTGCTTGGCTCAAAAGGTCATAAAATTTATAAAATTTTATCACCTCACACTTAATTCTTTTGCATATTTTTTAAATTATGATTTTGTAAAAAGTATATGCTAAGAATTAAGCGGGACATAGTTACGTCTTCCCTTAATAAGCTCGAGGTTGTTCGGGTGTAGTCTGAAATTGAGCCGTGAGAGAGAACACCTGGCATGGATATATATAGTTATCTACAACCTAAGAAAAATAAAAACTACTACTACTATTAATAATAATAATCTACTAGGTCCTAATGCCGAGAGGGCATACCTGGCGGTGAGAAAATAAAGGGGAATGATCATACCTGAGGGTCCTCTATTGCTTTCTTTCCGTATGCACAAACCTCTCAACTTATTCTTCTAATCTACTGATCCGGGCTGCCTCCCAGGTAGCGCCATGTTTAAGTCTTTGGCTGGACGAAAGGCGGTCTAGTCAAGTGTGAGCTGGCATCTCATCTACCTCCTCGTCGACTATGATATCGAAGTACAGTTAAGCCGGTGACCATTGACTTTGAAAAGGACTCCCGTCTCTGTCTCCAAATCTACTGCCCCATAAGGATAGATCTTCTTCACAATGTATGGCCCAGTCCATCTTGACTTCAATTTTCCAGGAAACAACTTGAGCCTTGAACTGTAGAGTAACACTTTCTGACCTTCTTGAAACGGCTCCTTTCCTCTAAGTCTCTGATCATGGAACTTCTTGGTCTTATCTTTGTAAATGAGTGAATGGTTATAAGCTTGCCGGCGAAGTTCTTCAAGTTCATGAAGCTAAAAAAGTTGGTGTTGCTTGACATCTTCAAGATCATAATTTGCTGCTTTCAATGCCAGTAAGCCCTGTGCTCCACTTCTAACAGTATGTGACACGCCTTCCCGTACACAAGTCTGTACGGAGTGGTACCAATCGGGGTCTTGAATGCTATACATAGTGTCCAAAGTGCATCGTCGAGTCGATCGGCCCAATCTTTTCTGTCAATCCCCACCGTTCTTTCAAGGATTCTTTTTATGGACGAATTTGTAACTTCTACCTGACCATTGGCATGGGGATGATAAGGAGTGGAGAACCTCTGCTGACAGCCATATCTTTTTAGTGCTTTTCTCCAACTGCTTATTGCAAAAATGGGATCCTCGATCACTGACTAGAGCTTTTTGTACACCGAACCGAGAAAAAAGATCTTTCAAAAAATTTACAACAACTCTGGCATCATTCGTTGGCAGTGCTTGTGCCTCGACCCATTTAGAAACATAGTAAACTACAACAAGAATGTAGAGATTCCCTTTGGATGGTAGGAATGGTCCCACAAAGTCTATACCCCAAACATCGAAGATTTCACATACAACAAACCCGGTTTGTGGCATTTCATCGCGGTCATTGATATTTGCGACTCTCTAACATGCGTCACAACCTTGGACAAAATTGGTGGCGTCTTTGAAGATTGTGGGCCAATAAAATCCTGCTTCATAGACTTTTTGAGCCGTATTGACCGCGGCGTGGTGCCCTCCTGTAGCACCTCCATGGCATTGTCGTAGAATCTCTTGGGCTTCCTTCCCGTGACAACACCGGCGAATAACACGATCGAGGCATATACGGAAAAGGTAAGGATCCTCCCACAGATAATACTTCAAATCCAAAAAGAATTTCTTTCTTTCGTAATGCGACTGTCCTCTAACGGGCATTCCACTGGCCAAATAGTTTTCATAATCAACGTACCAGGGATATAAGTCTGGGTCTTCGATTCGGAGTATCTATTCATGAGGGAAGTCGTCATGGATTTCGTCTCCCTTTTTGTTGGGTGGTATTTCTTCGAGACGAGACAAATGATCGGCTGCAAAGATTCTCGGCCCCCTTCTTGTCTTTTATTTCTATATCAAATTCCTGCAGCAAGAGAATCCATCGTATGAACCTCGGCTTTGCGTCTTGGTTGTTGAAGAGATGGCACAAAGCGATATGATCAATGTAGACGATTGTCTTAGACAAGATCAAGTACGAATGAAACTTGTCAAAGGCGAATACCACAGCAAGGAGCTCTTTTTTAGTCGTCGTGTAATTTTCTTGGGCATCATTGAGGGTTTTTCTTGCATAATAGATCGGGTGAAAACACTTGTCCAGTCAGCCACCAACTCGGTGCAAGTCACGTGACCTACAGCTCGGCCTTCGCTTTTTCTTTGCCCTAAAACGGCTCCTACCGCCATATTGCTTGCATCACAGATCAATTCAAATGGTCGGTCCCAATCTGGATAAATGACAATTGGTGCTTCGACCAACTTTCTCTTCAGGCAATTGAACGCCTCAAGACATTCTTCTGTAAACATGAACACGCGATCTTTTTCAAGAAGCTGGGTGAGTGGATGAGCGATATTCGAGAAATCCTTGTTGAATCTTCTATAGAAACCGGCATGATCGAGAAAACTACGAATTCCTGTAACCGTGGTATGATGGGGAAGCAATGAAATCGCTTCAACTTTGGCCTTGTCAACCTCGATCCCTTTGTCTGAAATTTTGTGCCCCAGCACAATTCCTTCTTTTACCACAAAGTGGCACTTTTCCGAATTAAGCGCTAAATTCACCTCTTCACATCGTGCCAACATTTTCTTGAGATTGCCCAGACAATGATCGAATGAACTTCCAAAAACCGAGAAGTCATCCATAAAAACTTCCATAAAGTCTTCGATCATGTCATGAAAGATGGCTACCATGCAGCGTTGGAAAGTGGTGGGGGCATTGCATAGTCCAAATGGCATCCTCCTGTAGGCGAACGTGCCATATGGACAAGTGAAAGTGGTTTTCTCGTGGTCCCCGGGGTCAATTGGGATCTGAAAGTACCCAGAGAAACCATCGAGAAAACAATAGTACTGGTGCCCGGTCAATATCTCCGACATCTGATCAATGAATGGTAGGGGAAAATGATCCTTCCATGTAGTATCATTGAACTTCCGATAATCAATACAAACCCGCCCACCCGTGACCTTTCTTGTGGGGATAAGTTCATTTTGAGCGTTGGTCACGACTATCATACCACCTTTCTTTAGGTACACTTGAACAGGGATCACCCAAGGCGAGTCAGAAATTGGATAGATCAAGCTGGCGTCGAGTAGCTTAATTACTTCTTCTTTCACGACCTCCTACATCTTGGGGTTAACTCTTCGCTGCCTTTGCACATAAGGGCAATATTCATCTTCCATGAGGATCATGTGTGTGCAAAGTGAAGGGCTAATACCTTTGATATCCATCAACTTCCAAGCGATTGCTTTCTTGTGCTGCTTTAAAACTTCCATCAACTTTTCTTTTTCTTCCGTTGACAAATCTGTTGCTATATGATAACAGGAAGCTTGCAGTATTCTTCAAGAAAAGCATACTCCAGGTGGGATGGTAATTCTTTGAGTTCTAGTGATGGTGGTTCTTCAATTGAGGGCTTGGATTTTTCTTTAGGACTTCTTTCTGGGAGTTGAGTTTCTTCGGGTTCTTCTTCAGGAAAAACTTGCTCAATACAATAACTTTCAAGGACCATGGGATCATTCTCATATGTCGAGGAAGCACAATGTTCAAAATCATCCCCCTCCCCCATAACATCACAGCGACAGTACCCTGCAATATAATAGAAGTCGGTGATGGGGGCGGACAGATCGTCCTGGATACTTATAAGTCAAATCCCAGTTTTTCGCCATTGATCATTACTCTGAGTCTTCCTCCCAAGCATCCAATAGAGCCAACGTGGTGTTGAGGATTGGTTGGCCCAAGATGATAGGGCTCTCCTCCCTGGTGTATCAATCACCACGAAGTCTATCAGGAAGATAGTATCGCTGAGGCCAATCAAAACGTCTTCAGCAATTACTTGGGGATACCGAACCAAACGGTTGGTAAGGCAAAGTTCCATTCTTGTGGGTCTCAGGGTCTACTGCTGGAACCGTCAGAATATTGAAGCGGGAAGGATGTTGACGTTGATCTGCAATTCGACGACAACTTTGGTGTAGATGTTTTCCCCCACGGTGCAAGGGATGGTAACTTTGTCAGGAGGGGTTATTCCTTGGATAATGGCTGAGCAGACTTTGTTGATGGGTATGATGACACATTCTTCAAGAGTATCCTTTTGGGAGAGGATATATTTCAGAAATTTAACGTGAGCGGGTAGTCTGAGTTGGTAATAGGCATAGGGATGTTGAGATGAACTTCTGTTATCAAGGAATGGAACGTCTGAAGTCTTTCCTCCATGGTGGGAACAAGAGCAGCTTCAATTGCTTCATCTCTTGCTTCCAAGGGTAGATCACGAACTTCTTCCTTGATTTGGGCCTTTATCTCTTCTTCGTCAGCAGCATCTTCCATAGCATAAACATACCTGATGTAGTTTTTGACAACCTCAAGATTTTCCGCGAAATTCTTCAAGTCAATCAGTGGAGGGTCTGGTTCAGGTATGGGTTCAAATTGACTTGGTGGTGGCGAGGAAATTAAGTGGGCTAATGGAGATGGCATGTAAGGTGATGGGCTACGGATAGGTGCTGGTAAAGGTGTTGACAACTGGTAAGGTTGGGGTCAGATGTATGGTCGTGAATCACCCAAGTAATACATTTTGTCAAGTGCATCTGGTGATGGTGGGATAAGATCAAATGGTTGTGGAGGAGATCTAGGTGGTGAGGGGGTTGAGAGCTTAATCGACAACCATTGTCAAGGTAAATTTCTTCGGTGGGGTTATGAGGAAATGGTGAATGGTTGTAAGGTGGTGGTTCAAGCGGGGGTGAATAGTGGCTAAAGTACTCTGGAAGATACCAGGACAGATAGTCTTCATAGTTGTGGTAGAACGAAGGTCCACCACAATATTCACAGAACTGCTGAACATAAAACCCCTCATAATCGAAAAAGTTCTCTGCCACGAACCAATCTTCATCCATGCGATCCGTCTGAAAAAGCTAACAAAAGCAGACTGGCAAAGTAATCAGTAACAAGTAACTTAAAACTTTTCTCTGAAATATGTCGTATTCCCCGGCAACGGTGCCAAAAACTTTGATGTCGTGTGGATTAGGTCTTTATTAAACATCCTTTTTAAAACCAACACTTTCCCGAAAGAAGTGTCAACGCTTGGTGAAAAAGGGTAATTAAAGGTGGCCTTCAAATTAAAACACTTATCGAAGTTTTAAATTTGTAAAAGTAAAACGATATCTGCTGACTAGTCTAAACCCACTCGATAGGCAAGTGGATCTATCGAGTGTAGTATAGGTAATAGCAAGTATCGAGTATCGAACCCTAAGATACGACTTTTCCTACTCAGTTTCAAGTTGCTTCACTAAAAACAAAGATAAAATAACTGCCAACGATAAGGTCATATCCCTAAAGACAACGACAAAGGGAAGACCATGGCAATCTCACCCGAAACTCTAGGGATAAGATTAGGTCTTAATGATACTCAAGCCCCTGAACAAATTCCTACTGGAACTGTCAAGTTAACCATGGCAGAGTGTAGTTACCAAGGTACTCTATCACATGCTATTATCTACAAAAGATTTTTTGATGCAAAATACAAACTAGGGTTTCATTACATTATTCTGTGTTTGAGTCCCAAAACTGCCTCTTATGATCAGATGCCCTCTGCTTTACAACAAATTTTCCATTCCATAGTGAATGAAACCTCTTTCAGGGAATCTTCATACTTTTTCAATGAGTTGGTGTTGCATCACCAAAATGATAAAAAAGAAATTTTTGCTATACCCAAGGTTCCTAATGCATTGTATTATTAAGTAACTTGGTGAAGAGGTACTTATGGGAAAAGTTTTAAAATTAAGCCCTTTAACCTCACAAGTATTCTCAAGGTATAACAAACCGGCTTTAATGTCAGGAGATGACCAAGGGGAATAAGAAACAGTCCCCATGAAACCCACATCTTCCAAACCCATTTCTCCTAAGACCAAAAAGCCTAAGAAGCAAAAATCCAAACCCACCAACCCAAAAAGAAAAGCAACTTAGGAGGTTGAGATGCCAGAGGCTGCTGATGTGCACTCTGCACTTGTTAAAGATATAACTGAAATTTCCTCTCAGTTACATCCATCTCCATCACCCCAAAGAGCCAAAAAGATTTTTATCCAGTTTTCATGGAAGAAGTCCAAAACTAAAACTTCTGAAACCCTTCCTGAAACTACTGAACCTATAACTACTAATCTCAAATCCACTGAACCTGAACAATTACAGACACACAGAACAGTGGAGATTGCACATTTTCTCTCTTGGTTGAAAGAAAAGATCACATCAATAAGTGGCACTCCCCAATCACCACAAAAAACATGGGATGAAACTTCTAAAAAAGCCACTGATGAGGAGATTATCAGCCCCAACCCAACAGATGAGGAGGAACCAAGGACTCTAAGCCCAATCTTGGAAAACTTAGGTACAAATGAGGCTGCCACTACTCTTTTACAATCCCTTGATGGATCAGAGGTTAGTGGTAACATTCCTAAGACCTCATTTGTGGCAACTGCTAATGAAGGCCTTGTGCCTGAGGCAGGAAATCCCAGAACCAAGAAAAAGGGGTTCATGAGACTACTAGGTTAGGCCTAGCTCATGATATGACTGATGACCTCATCATGGATGATGGCATTAGGGACTCAGATGATTCCATTAATTTGGATGATGATTCAACCATTCCATATGATGAATTGATGGCTGATTGTGAAGGTCTTGAATCTGATGTATCCAAACTCAAGGAGTTGGTCACAGAAGATCAGGTTAAAGACCACTTAACCCCAAATTCCCTAAAAGTAGCATCCCTAGTTAACACTGTTGATCACCCAAAAACACCCCTTCTCACTCACAAAAGCCTACCCAATCTTCCGTTGGTGCTAACATAGACCTGAACCAACTATGCAGCCCAGCAGGACCCTTATATCAGATGAAAACTCAACACAGTTGGAGATGATAAACAATGCAATAGACTTAAAGTTGGGAGCGTTGTCAAGAAGAATAGAAGATATTAGAAGGCAACTGGCACACTTATCTGGTGTTGCACCTCCTGCTCCTTGGTTTCTAGAAGTGGATGAAGCCAAAAAGGGAGAGATCTCAACCAAGGGCAAGTCTCCTTAAACGATTAACCTTGAACTGTCAAAGAAAGCCTATGAAGCTCAAAAATCAAGGAGGCGAACAAGAGATCCCAACAGACCAAACAAGAAGAAGCCTTAAAAGAAAGACATCTATATCAAGAAAGGCTCCTTCGAGAATCTGCTGAAAAGACTTCACAGACCAAAGAACCAACTACTGACAAGGTTTTGAAAAATGATGAAGACAATCCTTCAGTAGTTTCTGCTGAGAAACAACCTTCAGTAGTTGCAAGTCAGGCATAACAACAAACATCTGTTGCAACCACAACTCCGATAGTACAAACTCAAACTGCCTCATCCAAACCTTCAGTAGTTTTGAACCCTGAACAAATTGCCTTCAGTTCAGAGGAGTTAGAAAAGAACTTGAAGGAAGTGAAGAAAAAGGAAGTAGAAGATGAGTTATGGGAGAAGATAGATGAAAGGGAAGACTTGGGCTATAAAGCCAAGGTGAAATTATGGGAGAAGGAGCTGAATGAGCTAGAGAGAGCTGAAGAAGAACAAATCCAAGTTGCTGAGAATGAAAGGAGACAACAGCTGATGAATTACATTGTCAAGAATAGCGAAACAAAGAAACACTCTCTCAAGGGTCTCTCAACTGAAGAACAAGAACATAGAGCAAGACTCATCTCATAAAGACAAAATACTGAGAAAGAGAAGAAGTTGAAGAGAACCCAGATTATAGAAGAATTGACAGCAAATGATTATGGTTCAAAAGCTCAACTGTCAAGATGGAAAGAAGCTGACCTTAATGACACTTATAAAAGATTTAAAGCCTTGCAGAAATCCATTCCTAAAAAATTCAAGCCATTAGAAGTTTCCTAAACTTCTGATTCTGCAAGAAGGCCTCCTTCCAAAACATCTGCCAAGAAACAGAAGGCATCAGGGGAACAAGTATAGACAAACTTCAAGATGGGGTTAATTGAAGGCAACACCATAGTTGAAGATGACTCTATGATTGAAGAAAAGCCTCTGATTACACAAGTTAGGGATCCTACAACATTTGCATATCAACTCAAGCAGACCATCACTAATCAAAAGCAGACCAAGGTAATCACTGAACACCACATACCTATTCCTAGTGATATATCTAGTACTGTACAAGTTGAACATAGAAGGAGATCCAACCTGATCATATCTGAAATAGAAGACCAATCAACATCAGGCCTATCTTTAAACCAGCAAATAGTACCTTAGAAGAAAGACATTGACAAATCTAAGTCTCCAATAGCCAAATGGTACTTTACCCACATGTCCAACTCAATTATCCATGAAAGAGAAGACTGCTCCCTCAAAGTGCTACATCACAAGACTGAGCTGAACAAGTTATCAGATGATGATCTTCTCACTGTTCAATTCATGGAACTAGAACAAGGACCACTTCTCACAGGCCAACAAGTCAATGAACTCAAGATCTTAATGATAAAAGAAATTTGGAGAATCCTTGACAGCAGAAGAGGAAGATGAAACTATAAATAAATAAATTAGATAAGGTTTTGGTTTCATCAATTCAGGAGGAGATTGTTAGGTCAAAGAGGATTGATAAGCATTTCAACCTTAGTTTAATATCCTCTCTGCAACTTTTGTTAGAAGTATTACAAGTGTTGAAGTACAAATATGAAAGTACTAAAGAAGAACTTGTACTGAAACAACAAGTGCTGAAGAGTAAGTTCTGAAGATGAACCAGACAGAACATCTAAAGAACAACTCATGGAGAGCAACCTCTGAAGGTTTACTCATCAACAGTTTATCTAGAAGCTTCCCACTGCCCTAAACTTCAGTAGTTTATAGTTTTTTGTATTTTAATAGATATTTTGTACAAGTAACAATGCTACAGCCTGTTGTAGTATTATACAATTAATGTTATCTTCGTATGTACGTTTTATAGTCTATAAATAGAAGGGTTCATACCTTCTATTTATTAACATGGAAAATATACAAACTTTGAATCAGAATTCCATTGTCCATTATATGAGAATTATTACTTGAATTATTTCAACTGTTTTTGTCCATTAACTACTTAGATTCTCATATACACTTATTGCACTTTGATTAATCATTTGAGGGGGAGCATTTACTGATATAAAAAGTGAACTGTTAACTTAGAACATTTACTATTTTCGCTGCACATTAACTTTGATATAAAACTGTTCTAAAGAGTCTGTTCAAAAGCAACCTTTGATCCTACAATGGTTTTGGGAAAACGATTAATTTTTACAACAAAACCGTTTAAACAAGTTTTAAATTAATAAGTAAACGATCTATACTTAGAAACTAAAACCAACACATAGGCAGAGAACCTGACATGTATAGTATAGTTTTCTGGGGTAAATACCGAGTATCGTATTCCAAAGAACACACTTTCCCCTACTCAACATTTCATCACATAACTAATCGGGCTTGAAAAGAAAAATAAAACGGAGGGGTTCTAAGAAAAATAGTTTTGAAAAAGGTTTTGGGTTTTATAAAATAAAAATATAAAATAGTAGAGATATTGGTCATGCACATCTCGTGGCCCTCCGTATATGTAGTTAAGTTTATTATTAGAAATAGTATTAAGTTTAATTATTTGTGAGGAGGAAGAGAGTGAGATTGAAGTGTTGACTCCTTGATAGAGAAACGGGGCCACTACTGAGTAGCATGCTTAACCTCCTGATGCGCATCTGCATGAAGTTTCACCGACTAAGCCCTGCTTTCACAGGTGCTTCCCAAACCGCGATCAAGTCTCTGGTCCTCTAACTTATCTTCTTCTTAAAATGGAGGCTTGACTTCTAACGTGAACACCGTACACCTCCCTTAGCTCTCGCATTCCGTACCGAAGGATCTCTTCTTAAAGTCAGTCCTAGCAACATCGTGTCCCCTAAGTAGGTTAACCGTCATGAACACCGAAGGATCTCCCGTAAAGTCGGCTCTGGTGACATCTATTCCTAATGGTTAAGGGTTTTGTACTAACGAAACCTAGATATAGAATTCTTGTTTTATTAATCTTAAGAAGCGACATTAAATATTTATAGGCCTGGTAAATACAAAGTTGATTTAGCGATTTATGACTTAATAAACCCAACCCATAACCTCCCGAGATGAATGAAATCCTTAACAAAGGTGGAACATAATCCTAAAGGTGTGTAATCCGAAGATCACTGGTGCACCTGCAGGGAATCCGCCCTTTGCCAAGAAAGTCATTCATTCATCTGGTAAGAAGCAGAAATGTGTCACTCGGATATGGTCCACTTCAGAAGCCATTGCTTAGAACCCGGTTTGGATATCAGAATCTCGAAGGATCTGTCTCACTACCGGTTTACTCACCTTGGATCTAGCTCGGGACTACCAGAAGCCGATTGAACCTCTTGATTGTTTATTTTATTAAGTTAAGGTTGATTTTAAAGGTTTATCAAGTTAATCACTAATTGAACCTGTCACAAGATAAACAAACAAGAATTAGATAAGAAGATAACACAACAAATAACTAAAAACAAACTACTACTACTACTACTACTACTACTACTACTACTACTACTACTAATAATAATAATAATAATAATAATAATAATAATAATAATAATAAAAGTCTACAAATCGAAGTGGGTTCGGAGATCATTGAAAGATACAACCATAATAAATGATCAACACAAGAACTTAGCTACTCATAGACAAGCCTTCCATCTCCTAGTGCAATGTATCTAATGCAATCCTCAAGACCCTCGATGTTTTATTTCATAAACTACTCTACGATCCCGTTCTCGGCCAAGATAATCAAGGTAGGACGAGGCCTAACATTGGTGGGATGTTAGGATGGCCCTAAGGCCTCCCACAAGAACCCAAGATCTCTGGAAGAAGCTTGGAAGTCGGCCCAAGAAAGCACAAGAAGGGCTGAGAAATGGTTGAGTTGAGCTTGCTATTTATATGCAAATCAGGGTGTGCATGGGCATGCAAGTCAGTCAGGTACATCAGATCAGTTTTGACTGTGCGTTTTGTCAAGCACGGGCGTGCCAAGGGTTTGGCACGACCGTGTAGCCCAGAAAACTGCCAGATTTTGTCGGTTGAAGCCTTGGGGAGCACGTTTCATCTGGCACGGCCGTGCACAAGGTATTGGCACGCCCATGCAACCCAGAAATCTGACTTTTTGCCTTCTGTTGACTTGGAAATGTTGACTTGTTGACCCGGGGCAGGTGCACGGCCGTGCACAGCCGAGCTGCATCTAATACAACATCTAAGTCTTCAATTCCTTGCTGAGTTTTGTTGCTTTGTCTTCTAGTGTCCTAGACTGATTTGATTATCGTTTAAGCCCTGAAAAAGTCTTCACACATATAGGGAACATGTTGTGAGTCTCGTATCCCCAAGAATCTCTGTTTTTTATCTGTTCTTACCCGAAAATCACTTGCTTTCGGTGTGGAGCTCCAATTTCCTGAAACATACGAATAGGAATGATTAAGTAGCCAAAATCAGTATTTTAAGCCCAATTCTGCCATATTATGAGACTAATTATGCATGTTTTATATGTTAAAATCATGACACATCAGAAATCTCGAAGGCTTTCGTCATCCCTTTGCTTGATCTGGAAGATGACGGTGGCATCTTTAACACATGGTCGTTGTTGGGAGAAATTGGTCAAGAACCCTTTGCCCTGGTCGTCAAAGGACCGAATACTCCCAGCAGGAAGGTCATTAAACGAGATCTAGGCTAAACAAACGAGTGTTTGCATGAACATGAGGCAACACTCGGCGCTTCCCCATTTTTCCATCCTAGCCGCTCCCAAAAAGATTTGTAAATGATCTTCAGGGTCGTTAGTACCGTCATAGGTTTTTATGTGAGATGGCATTTTTAGCTTGGTAGGGAATTCATAGTCAGCGATTTGTGGAGAAAAGCATGAAAGGCTGCTAGGCTTGTAGGGTTTTTCATATCGATTCTAGTGTTGGTGTTACCATTCGCGCAGCCTTGATGGGTGGCAACGTTTGGCTAATAAGTTGCTGCCAAGGGAATTTTGCCATCATTTAAGGCATAAAGTTGAAGCCTTGAAGGCTTTCAGGAGTAGCCATGTAGCCGTTCCCCATAGGCATGCTCAAGGCTGCACTTCGATCCATGGGCAGGGAGGTCATGGCTTGTTCCCAAGAGGTAGGTGCAGGGGGTGGAACCCTAGAGACCGGTGAATGCAAGAGCTGGTCTAGAGTGACTTCGTGCCCCATTGGCATACTTGGGTCCAAAGGTTGAGAGGTGAACAAAGGGAAGGTAGTTGGGTTTGGTCTTCCAGCGTGGTAAGGGTTAGGGTTGAAAGGAATAAAAGTAGAACTTGGACCAGCTCCCAAGTGGGAAGATGTAGCCTGAGAGCTTGAAGGGAGAATGTGAGGAGGAGGAGGTAACCTGGGTGAAAGTGAGGGTTCCTCATCGTCATAGTTTAGTCGGATCCTTACTCCTTTTTCCCTTTCCTTGTTCACATGTTGGTTGAGAAGAGATCTCAGTTGTAAGAAGTTTCTTGCAACTCCCTCGGGTGTTAGATCTATGCGTTCAGGTGTACGTATAGGACCAAGTTGAGGAGATGCAACCCCTGAACGAGAAGGAGTTAGGGTTTGAAAGAAAGAGAACTCCGAGGATGTGAGCCCTGTGGGAGTACTCCCTAGGGTAGAGAAAGGAGTAGACCTGTTTAACGAGGTCTGATAAGTATTCGGTGTCTCACCGATGTTGTGAGGTGCTTGATTCACCTTTTCTGGAGACTTGTGGTCGGACATTTTGAGGAGTTGGAGCTACACAACTGATTTATGAAAAGAATTCAATGGTGCGGCCCAACGGTGGGCGCCAACTTGTTGCTACAACAAATAAAGGTCCAATGTTAAGAAAGAGTCTCACAATGGTAAAAGGGTTAAAGGGTTTCGGTAACCAAACGCAGGTCATGGAGTCTCTCTACGTTGTAAACGTGGATGGTAGATTCAAGAGTTTTTTTGTTTTAATTGTTGTTTTGATTTGGGATAAACCCAAAGTTAGAATGTTGATGTTACTATTTTAGTTTTTGATAAGTGAAGTATTGAGAAGATCATATGTAAAGCATGGTATGTAAAGCATGGTCATAGAGAGGGAATAAAAGAGTGTGTAAGGGACAATCAGGAAGATTGTCTTAGGCTTGCTTATCTTTATAGAAGATGAATCTTCTATATGAGGAATGTCAAAACTCTTGATCCAAGTTACAACCAAGGACTTTCCACTTAAGCCGATCAAGGCTTGAGACCTGCGGGTAATGGAGTGTGACTTCCACACGTGGTGTTTGTGGCCAGCTGTTTGAGTCAACCGAGAAAGCTATGACAAGACGTGTCACTAGTGTTACTTCTTTTGATGATGACAGGTATTACTTTAAGATCATTTTTAGCTTTCACCTTCATTAATGTACAACTTCCATTGCATAAAAACAACACACAAGCTACACATGATGAATCAAGTTGAAACCTCATCCACAAGAGAGTATGTTAGTTATTTGCAGTTATAAAAGTCACATAATTGTAAGAAGAAAACAATGAGAGTGTGAAATAGCTAGTGGTCCCTTTGCTAGAGCATGTTACAGTAACCTGCATAGCTTATTGCCTATTCATGGGCACACCCATCTTAGTTCGATGGTGACACCGATTTGTAAATGCACATGAACCCATGTTACTCTTGTCCCTCTCTCTCTCTCTTTCTCACTCTCTCTCACACTATATATATGTATATATGCGTGTGTCTCGATACATACATTTATATATTGACAGCTTCAAATGGAATCACTTAATATTTGGGAATCATTTTCGGTCATCATATTTGTTTGATAAAGATTATGTTTCAAGGTGTCAATTTCGTCATAATTCATATCATAGCACGTAGTATTTACTAGTGACTAAAAGTAATAATTCATACGTAACTCGTTAGTGAGTACATATGCAATTTTCTTAATTATAATATATTAAACCATTAACTTTAAAACACAAATTTAGCATTAATAGTCTACACACACAAATATAAGTTCGGGTCGAATGAAATACAAAGTATATATATAGAGAATTGTACGAAATGATCTATGACATTAATCTTACTAATCAAAAGGCAACTAAGACATTTTTTCCAACGATTTTTTTAAACTCAAATAGTCTTCTTGCTAGATTTATATCCCGGGAGTGTCCCGGGGTTGAGAAATCTAATATGACATATCAATTTTATATACAAAATAGACTGATCGCTTTACAGTTACATGCTGGAAAGTTTCTGGTAGCACCTAACCTAAAACAATTAACAATGTATCTCCAACGTTAATGCCTAACATTAAACAATGTATAACTTTAATATTATAAAATTCATATTTACTGGTTTGAACATAATTAACGACTTGCCTATACATGATTAATAAATAACCTGAACACTTTGTGTTTTTTTTTTCCTATATGAATAAAACCCCACAAAAAATAATCATTTTTTCTCCGTTTTTTATATAGCACTATGGTACTCGTTGGGAAGATAATAAAACGCTCCTTAATTTGGTGTAATTTTTTTCTTTAAAAATCTCGTATATAAAAGATATTAACGTTTAAATGGAGGTCTCAACCCCTCCTTCAATGTGCCACGTAGCACGATGATGTGCTTTCCTTTTATTTTATTTTTTTGATTTTTAAGTAGACATTAAAATTGAAACCAAATCTACTTATATTTTAAATATACTATTATTATAAATTCAAATATTTTATTAAGATATGACTATCTTCTAAATAAAGTAAACATATTTACCTTCCATATTATATTAATATATATATATATATATGTGTGTGTTTAGATTTTTTTTTAAATTATTGTTTTTAAAAATAAATCAAATATATCTAACAAGCATTTATTAAAATGAATATTATAAATAGAGGTGAACATTCCGCTAGCTTCTACCTTTGATCAGGATGTATGATTTATACCAATAATCTAATGAACAAATATTATAACATTTGCTTTGACAAATAAAACATACGATGTCACTGATAGATTTAAAACAAAGCACTAATTACTTTAACAATTGTCATATTCTTTGGGAAGAATGACATCATCTACAGATAGGTCTTCATTAGAAAGCATATACCCTTAATAACAGATAATTGTGTGTACACTGATAGATTTATTAGTTGGGATTTTTACATTAATTAAATATGTAACGTTTGTAATTCAATATAGAGTTAATAGCCAAAATCGTCCGTGAGGTTTGGTCACTTTTGCCACTTCAGTCCAAAACCCAAACTTTTTACATTTGGATCCTTCAGTTTCAATTTTTTTGCCAAATTCGTCCCTGACAAGGTTTGGGATATGGACTGAAGTGGCAAAAAGTAACCAAACCTCAGGGACGAATTTAGCAAAAACAAAATAAAACTGAAGGACCCATAGCAACACAAAATAAAACTGAAGGACCCACATGTAAAAGGTTTGGGTTTTGGACTGAAGTGGCAAAAGTGACCAAACCTCAGGGACGATTTTGGCTATTAACTCTTCAATATATGTATTAATAAAATCATATAACCAAGTACTTTAAGTGAGACCAAAACAATGAAACATTCAAAAATGTTAAAACCTCATCTGTAATCTTCAACCACTACAGGAGTATGAAGAGAAAGCCGAAGCTACAGCTTAAGTGAGCTATGAATCAGCACATTTGCTTCAAGGTTCAAGTCAGTGAACGCAAATGGGAATTAATGATCCGAATAACTGAGTTTACGATTGGTATGTTTTCTACTTTTATCATTTTTTATTAAGTCATATTATATTTTTCAACCCTGAGACACTCCGGTGTAATAAGCTAGTATATATATATATATATATATATATATATATATATATATATATATATATATATATATATATATATATATATATATAGGGTTAGGATAAAATATACAAGACATTTTTTCTAGGAAGGGTGAGAATGATTGTGATCCATTGATCATATATTTGAAGGGTTGAGATTAGTTTGCTTGAAAAAAATAAATAATAAATTAGAGGAAGGGTATAAAAGGAAAACCACATTTGTTGACTTTCTCTCTCCACATGCAATGCACATGTCAATTCCCCCATCATTTTAAAACGTCTATAACTTTTTCATACGATATTTTTTTTTTTTCAAAAAAATTTCACCATATTAACGAGCGTTTTTTTATCTTTAATATGAGTACCACATTGCTACATTAAAATTGAAAAAAAAATCGTGTTAATGGGTTTTCTTCTCCGTTGTATCTTCTGTTTGTTCATTGTGTTATAGTATGCACGTGTGCTTTATAAATATGTTATTTATGTTTTTTTAGTCTACACATGACTTAACTTTGTCCATTGTGTTTTTAGTATGCTTTTCATTGTGTTTTACACAAATGAGCTTTGTATTTAGATGTACATTGTGTTTTATTATGTTGTTCGTTGGTTTTAAGTCTATTATTCATTGTGTTTTAGTCTTCTGTTCATTGTGTCTTTAGTATGTCGTCAATTGTGTTTTATTAGACTGTTCATTGTGTTTTAACCCTATTGTTCATTGCATATTTAATTGGTACTCATTGTGTTTTACGTTATCTCCATTGTGTCTTACGCAACTAGGTTTTCAACTTTTTTTTTCAAAAGTATTCATTGTGTTTTAGTCTTCTGTTCATTGTGTCCTTATTATGTCATCCATTGTGTTTTACGTAACTGGGTTTTTGCCTTTTTTTCAAAAGTATTCATTGTGTTTTAGTCTTCTGTTCATTGTTCTTTAGTATGTCATCCATTGTGTCTTACGCAACTGGGTTTTCAACTTTTTTTTTAAAAGTATTAATTGTGTTTTAGTCTTCAATTCATTGTGTCTTTAGTATGTCGTCCATTGTGTTTTATTAGACTGTTGATTATGTTTTATACCCTATATTTAATTGGTGCTCATTGTGTTTTACACTCCATTGTGACTTACACAAGTGGGTTTTACTTTTTTTTTCAAAATTATTACAATATGGTACTCATATTAAAGATAAAACGACGCTCAATTTTATGGAATAATTTAAAAAAAAAACGATGACGTATAAAAAAGTTAGGGACATTTAAAAATGAATGTGAAAATGGCATGTGACTTGCATATGCATATTTTTTTTGACAAAATTACCCCTCCCACTTGTTTAATCCTTTACACATATGTCATTTTATAGTGGCTTCTCACACTTCTCATTTTTTGTAGTCTTTATAGAATAACCCAACCCTATATATATATATATATATATATATATATATATATATATATATATATATAAGGGAAGGTTTAAATAAAAACCCACTCAAAACGAAGAAACCCGGTAAACCAAATATCAACCATTGATCAATCTAGATCAATGGTCCAAATTTAATTGATGCTTTTTCATTTAAATTAATAGACTAGATGACAAAAAAAGGGCAAAAGGGTCAAATGCCATTTTTCTGAAAAAGCAGATATGACAAGTGGACCCCACACATGTCACATCATCTCTCTCATACTTTTGTGACCATGGTCCTAAATCTACCCCGACATCGGCGGTGGTGGTGTATTTGCAGGGGATAGAGCTTGAGAGAGATGAGAGAGAGGGAGTTGGATAGGAGGGAAATAGATTTTGAATGTGGTTTGAAAAAGTAAGAGAGAGGTAATTATAATATATATGGGTTTAAAAAAATCAGATTTGTTAAATTACTAAAACACCCTTAAAGTAATAAAAAAATGATTTGTTTTCTTGGTGATGTGGAGCATTGTGGTCCACTAGATGGGTTTGTGGGAGTTTCTTCATTTTAGAAGGTTTCTTCTATATACTTAGCCTATATATATATATATATATACACACACACACTTCATTATTGTACTTATTTTAGGTAAAAAAAACATAAATCATAAACCAATAATTTAGTTGCAAGATGTTTTTTTTAATAGCAAACCAACCTGGGAAAACACCAAAGTTCACAACAAAGCGAAACAAATAGAAAACAAACAATACCAAACAAACGAATCAAATTACACTATGCTAGAAATGTCGAAACTGAGCCAATCTTCCCACGTCACCTTAGTATCGCCACGACGATTAGATAACCAGAAGTAACTGTCCTCTTTAACAAGATCAGTGACTTCTCGAACTGTGAAGAATCTGTTGTGGAACAACTTCGCATTTCTGACAAGCCATAGCCTCCAAGATATTGAAATAACTACCATTATGAACGATTCTCCTCCATCTATTGGAACCCGGAGCCTTCCCAACATAATCAACCACATCAGCAAGCGAATTACATTTAGTCGGCCACTGTATTCTGATCCAAATTAAGATGTTCCACCAGACCTCTTTCGCCCACAAAAATTCCGAACTCGCGTGATTAGCATCCTCCTGCTCCAAGCCGCATCTAGGACATAAGAGGTCTGAAAAAACAACCCCTCGTACAGCCAGCTCCACCTTGGTCGCAATCTTCCCTTCAATAGCCCTCCATAAGAAATAGTTAGCCTTGAGCGGTGCCCAAGAGTTCCATAAAAACTTCCTACTTGGCTGCACAGCGAGATCAGTAACAGACAGCTCACACCGAACATCTTTGACAACAAAACCAGTTCCAGAGCAGCTGTTCCCAATACCAAAAATCAGCAGCATCATTAACGGAGACCAGGGCCACCCTTGCAGACAAGTCTGCCAGCTGATCCGCCTCCGCCGTACCATTAGGAGCCCGAATCCAATTCAAAGACACCTGACCCGTGAGCCCAGCCCCATACAGCAAATCCCCAACAGAAGCATTTTTATTTGCTGACAATTTGAAATGATCCGGATAAAGAGAGACTAGAGGGGTTTCCGATAACCAAGCATCCTTCCAAAAGCGCGTTTTAGCCCCATTGCCTAACTTCACTTTGAATTTAGACTTCAAATCAACTCCTTTGCATAAAAGCCGGCCCTCCACACTCCCTATATCTTTCCAAACTCCCACAACAGAATTTTTAACAGGAATGAGACGTTTATCACGAGTCGAAGCATGAATAGCCGCTATGACAGCAGTCCACAGTTGGGGCTGCTCATTTTTGTAGCGCCACCACCACTTACTCAGCATCGCCTCATTGAATTCCCCAATACTCCCTACTCCCATACCCCCGTGAAGCTTTGGTTTCAAAATCCTATCCCACTTAATCCAACGAATCTTGCAGTTCCCATTTCTTTTTCCCCATAAAAAACTCTTCTTATCGCTACAAGCTTCTTCACCACCGTCTTAGGAGCCTGAAAAAGCAAAAGATAATATGACGTTAAGCTCCCAAGAACCGCCTTTATAAGGGTTAATCTCCCCGCGAAGGACAAAGTCTTAGCCTTCCAATTAGATAGCTTCTTATTGAACTTGTCAAAAACCGGTTGCCAATGTTCAATACGCTTCATGTTAGCGCCAATCGGAACCCCGAGATATATAAAAGGGAAAGATCCCGCTTGACACCCAAGAATGCTAGCAAAGTTCTCAACCTCTTGATGCTCCACTCCCACCCCCGAATAATTGACACTTCTCATAGTTAACTTTAAGGCCGGACACAAGGAATAAGAAACGAAGGAATCGATTGCGACTAACAACATTACTCCTTGACCATTCCCCAAGAAGATTATATCATCTGCGTAGCAAAGATGGGAAAGAGTCGGGCCATTATTGGGAAGTTGAATCCCACAAAAAAGACCCGTATCAACCGCTTTCTTCATGAACATAGTAACCACTTCCATGGCCAATATAAATAAAAACGGAGAAAGAGGGTCCCCTGACGAATCCATCTTTTAATTTTGAATTCACCAGTAGGCAAACCGTTTACTAACACCGATCCTCTACCGGATTTGAGACATCCTTTTATCAACTCTATCCATCTCCAAATAAAACCCAATAATTCCATTGTCTTGAGAAGGAACCCCCAATTCAAGGAATCATACGCTCTTTGAAAGTCCGTTTTAAAAATTAGCAATTTCTTCTTACTCTTCTTTGCCCATGAGACCGTTCCGCTAACTACAAGCGGACCATCAAGAATGTTTCTCCCACTCAAGAAGGCCGATTTTGTATTACTAATAATCGGATCAAGCACCTCTTTAAGCCGATTCGAGAGGACCTTAGCTAAAATTTTGTACAACGAACCCACGAGAGAGATGGGTCTAAAATCTTGAACACTTTGAGGATCCGTCTTCTTCGCAATAAGAGCAACAAAAGAGGCATTACACCCCTTCGAAATCTGACCCAAATCATAAAACTCCGAGAAACACCTTCTGAAAATATCTTTGAATTCCACCCAATACGTCTTGTAGAACTTAAGAGTGAAAACATCCGGCCCTGGCGATTTCCCACCTTTACACCCTTTAACCGCCGCCCATATTTCTTCATCCGAAAAATGAGAAACAAGAGACGTCGCCGCATTCTCGTCTAAGCAATTCAGCCCCTCGATAGAAAATACCGGTCTTCTCTGCATCGGCTCATTAAATTGTTTCTTGAACCACATAAAAACTTCGTTTTTAATATCACTCGGATCCGTAACCCAATCTTGCCCCACCTTTAGGCCATAAATCTTGTTACTAGCTTTGTTCACATTAACCATAGCGTGGAAAAACTTGGAATTTTCATCCCCGAACTTGAGCCAATTCACAATCGCTTTTTGCATCAAATCTTTTGCTCTCTTCACCTCCAATAACTTCATTTTGGCCCTAGACTCGACTCTTGTTTTCTTATCCGCAGCAGTTAAATTACCCAAGATAGCCTTCTTTTCTATTTCTGCCACAACTTGAACCAAGGAATCCTTCTCCTTAACCTCCTCCTTATGCTTAATGGCTCTCCACTTCTTGATATCATCTTTATTACATTTCAGCAGCAAGAGTATAGCTCTATTAACACTGCCACCACTCTTCATAGCACTCAAAATCTTTTTAACTATATCATCTAAATCTTTATCACCGATCCAACTATTGTAAAACTTAAAGGGAGTTGGTCTGAAATCCCTTGGATCACACACTAAGCATATAGGGCAATGGTTCGAGAGATTACATGATGGCTACATGTTAATTCTTAATCTTTCTCACACTTCTCACCAAATCAATTTTTCTACAGGATCCTACATATATATATATATATATGTATATATATGTATAGTGTGGAAAGTTCAAATGAGAAGAAATTTTCTTGTAAGAAGAAAAAGAAGAAATATAAACAATAGAAATCTTCCATTTAATAGTTGTATTTAATGTTAAATAAATTTTTAAGTTTTTGTAACTCCCCAAAACTAGTTAAAAAAATGAATGTAACATCGCGTGGTTTTTACTTTTACAGGTATGCTATATTTAACAAATTCCAAGTTCGCCTTTATTCGCTTCTTTTATGTTACTCCTACCAATTCGTGACGAGTCGTCATTATAACTTATCCTAATTAATTTAAAAACTCATTTAGTTAAGATCTTAATATATATTTATTTATTAATATATATAATTAGTATAATAATACTCTTAGTTTAAAAAAAACGTGACTTTAGTGTTTTACTTCTTTGACCTTTTTTGCAAACAACATGAAATATTATGTGTCGTTCATTGTTTTTTTTTTTAATCTCGATGTCACAACAGTAACATTTCAACAATGAGCATGAACAACCATCACTCCTAACCCTCACCTAATTCACCCCTAACCATCTTAATAACTCCATTTAATACCCAACCACCTTAACCCACTTATAAATACACCTCCTCCCCACTCGTTAATCCTTTGTTCATCCCTAATCTCTCAAATTCTCTCAAATTCTCAAGGTTTCTCGAAGAACTTCCTGATTCACAACAGAAAGTTCTTGAGCTAAACCTCCACATTTCCTTCTATTTTTCTTCTTCTTTTCTTCTTAAAACTCCTTGGAGAAACCTCTAGGACCTATCCCTTGCTTCTCCACAGAAGTATATAATGGTTACAGCACCAAAAAGAGGCCTCAAAGGTGTTTAGTTTTCATTGTTCTTTATGTTCTAGGATCCTTGTTGTAGAGAATACCAACCAAGTCCACCAACAATCCAATGTTGGATGGATTTGTGCTATGGTTATGGTTGACAAATAAGAGCCAAGGCTCATCCAAAGAAGTCACCATACTCTACTTAAACCTCCTAGTTATATTATGTATTATTATAAGTGTACTTTCAATCGTTTCTTCTTATACTCTAACAACAACTTCTTGGAAGGTTTGTGGTAACACACTACCTTACCAATTCTCTTGACCCTTCTTGTAATATGGATTTAATCCACACGAGAAAAGGGAAATCCCTTGTCCAAGACCCACGTTTATTCCATAAGCGAAGAGATCACGACATTAATATCTTTTAATGGATTCACATTCCAAACTTTCATACCATCCGAATCATCTTCATGATGGTTTTGTGCTTCGTCTAACTTCAAACTCATGACCATACGAATTGCCCTAAAGGCAATTCGTGCTTTGGTTTGCCTAAAAGGCTTGCTTGACTCTCTTGAATCTATATCTAAAACTTGAACCTAAGACTCCTTCATTCTAAATTCTAGTTAATCGGAGCTAAGGACTTATTCTTCCAAGACCCATCTTTGGGAATCTTATTAACGCACCTAAGGTGAGTCATACTTGTCCCCTTTTCTTTTATCACTTTGGGACTCAACATGTATCACTATGCAAAATACACTAAATGCTTTCATATTCACATGCTCAATCTATCAAACATGCTTGAATGCTATTGTCATGCTAAAATTCTAAGATACAAATGCCCTAGCATAATTCATTAACTATTTTTAGCCCACCTTAACATGTATAACGCTATAGGAGTAGCACACCGCCCCCTTTATGGGTCATTGTTAGTTTTAACGGCCTAACACGATAGTGTTGGGTGTACGTTGTGGAATCGAGGGATTGATTTATGCCTAATATATGAAGCAATTTCCTTAACTTATAAACCTACACATGTACGAATTTTGTGTAGGCACATTACCACGCATAATATAACACATGTGTAGGAAAGAGTTTAAACATTAAAAAAACATTTGATTGCATTAATTTAATGAGTTTTTGTACATATAACATAAAAAAATAATATAAAAAAAGTAAAAAAAAAAAACTTCCAAAATATATGAACCATTACTAATAAAAAGTAAGATTTAGGTTTCTCTCTCGCACTAAAACACTTTTCTGAAAATAATCTAACCACATATATATATATATATATATATATATATATATATATATATATATATATATATATATATATATAGGAAGTATCCATGGAAAACCTTGTTTTTTCGGAAAACACTAGCAAACCCAATACTTGGCCAAGAATTGTCCACATCATCGATTAATATTATATTAAGAAGATTATTTTGGTCATTCTATTTTCCCCCCATTTACAATTTTGAAACATTTCCCCCCTCCTATTTAAAACACATTCTCTCTCATTTTCTCTCATTCTCTCACCACCATGAGCAACCACATTCTCTCTCACTCTCTCTCACCACCATGACCATCCACCACCTCCGACCACCGCTCGGCTATCACCTCCGGCCACCACTCCGGCCATCACCTCCGGCTACCACTCTGGCCATCACCTCTAGCCACCACCTCCAGCGACCATCCATTCATAATCAACCTTCAAACCACACAACTATATGTCTTCTTCTGATCAAGAACGTTTCCTGCCACTTCCGGTCACCCCATCAAGTAAGGAGTTGTGCTCTGGATCTTTTTTTTGGGGTTGGGTTGTTGAGTTCCTGCTTTTTATTTTTGTTATTATTGTGATTTTTATTATTTTTTTTTTATTATTATGGCTATGTGAATCCATGAAGTGGGAATTCCATCACTGAAAGCACACAATCCTTGTTTCATCATCATGATGAAATATTGAAAGGAACATGTTTTGACACAATCTCTTGTTTTAAATCATAATAATAAAAGTCAAAATGTTTAATTTCACACCATTTAACACCCTTTATTACATTTTTCAGATATTAATAGTTATTTTTTTATGGGTTGAATCATAGAGTTGTTAATGAGGATAATGATTTTAGAATATATAAACAGTTTTTGGGGATAGTTCGTTTTGCACACAAAGTGTTTTATCAAATGCTTGAAAAAAAAACTTATGTTAACCTTTTTGATTTTTTATTAGTTTTTTGTTTATGTTAGATTGGATGTTAAAAAGATCCTGTTTTTTAAATTGGGGAAATGTGTTTTTATTGCATATTTTTTGTTTAAGGTCATTTAGTTTGGAATTAGGAGCTGAATCTATCCCAATTAACATGTGTTAGAGTTCAATTAACATGTGTTAATAGCAAATGTGTTTTTTTTATTTTTCTTGGTATATATTTTGATTTGTTTCTAATAGTTTTTAAACTTTTTATTTCTTGTATAAATGTTATTCTTTGTGAAGGTTTTGAATTTTTTATTGGTGCTTACTGATGTGTCAGGGTTCAATTAACATATGTTAGTGATTCTAAACACATGTTTGTATTGGTGCCTACTGATGAATCTATCCCAATTGACATGTGTTAGGGTTCAATTAACATGTGTTAGTGATACTAACACAGTTTTGTATATGGTGCCTACTGATGAATCTATTCCAATTGACATGTGTTAGGGTTCAATTAACATGTGTTAGCGTTAATTGAACCATAACTCATGTTATTATATGCCCAACTAACACGTGCTATGGTTCAATTAACAGGTGTTAATGATGCTAACACATGTTAGTATATGTCCAACTAACACCCAAATTGACCCAGTTAACATTTTGCTAGTTACAAATGTTTAATTATTAAATAATTAATGTAGGAGGTTCTATGAACAACCATTGGACTTCAAGTTGGCTACTCCGCACAAGGATCGACTAGAGATGGAGTGCTAAGGGTTGAAACATGAAGCCGAAGATGCCTAATAAGGAATGAAGCATAACGCCGAAGACGACTATTAAAGAATGAAGCATAATGTGTTTTTTTATTTTAGTTTATGGTAGTTTTGTATCATATTTTTAATTGTTTAGATTTATATGAAATTAATTTATTACACTCAATGTTGATTGCAATAAATTTCTATTTATATGTGTTCTTTTATGTTGTTATACTAGTCCAAAAATTAACGTGATAATTATTTGAACCAAATACACGTGTTAGTGATGTGTGTGAAAGGAGTTTGTTTGAAGAGAACAACTAACTATGTGTTAAAGCGATCGTGTGGCATACGTTATTAATAAATCTGAATCTTTAAATTAATATGTGAAATAGTGGTAGAGAAAAAACTAGGAGAGAGAAGGTGGAAAGAGAAAAGGTGGAGAGAGAAGATGAAAAGTAAGAAAGAGAATGTGACAAGATGGAGAGAGAAGGTGAATTCATTTTACCTTTTTACCCTTTTTGTACTTTAAAGGTATTAATTTAATGAGCAAGTGGGCCAAAAGGTGGGACCATGAATCTCAACCATTGATCATGGTTGATCAATGGTTGTGATAGAGTTTTCCCGAAATAAAATGAGTTTTTCCATTGATCCTTGTCCTATATATATGTGTATATATATATATATGAAGGATTCAGTTCTAATGAGAACCAAGTTAAGTTGTGAGAACCGTGAGAACTCCAACGTAAAATATGAATTTTAAAAAAAAATACATACCGATGTAAAAACGGCTAATCCCGCTGTAAAGAAAATGAAAAAAAATTATTTAGGACGTTTTTACACCGGTGTAAGACTAGAGGGGAGTGGAGGGGGGGAAAGAGGGGGGGGGAAGTGTCATGTGGCCCTTGTGGGGTCCATGTGGGGGGGGGGGGGGAATTGTGGGGAGTGGAAAGGGGGGGAAGAGTGGGGGGGAATTGACATGTGGCATTTTCTTTTATTCTTTTTTTTAAGTAATAAAAATAACTTTTATAATTAAAAACTAAATTAAAATTCATAATAATTAAGATTAAAACCTAGAAAATTTAAAAACATAAAAAATAGACACAAAAACGAAAAAAAAAAAAAAAATAAAAACCTAGAAAATAAAAAATCACTTAATATTACATTTTTCCATGATCTCGCGCTTCATTTGTAGCGTTGCCTCTAACTCTGGACCGTCCATATTATTAGTGTTCAGCGCGAGAAATTTCAATCTTCGCGCTTTTCGCGCTGTTCTTTCATAGTCAACCTTTTTTCAAGGCTTGGCGAATGGTTTTTTTCTCCTCGCTTCTGTAGTTGAATCGTGTTGAATTGGACGAGTGTGTCATGTATGTCGGACAAGTCATCGCTATAAGTACCTTTGCCCGATCCCGATGCCGAACCCGAAGCAGAGGACTTATGAGCCCTCTTTTTAGACTTGTCTCGACGGGCGGTGGACGACTCAACTCCTCGTCGAATTCGTCATCATCATCCCAAGTTAACTGCATCGTCGACATCACGTGCACCCGATCGGTTATGAGATGAATTGGTTTTTGTCCTTTTGGACGATTCTGAGCAGAGGGAACGTCCGCCCATTTTGAATGGTTCTTGGCGATCTCCCAACAGTGCGCAAAAACTTGAAATCCAAGCCCTTGTCATCACGATAAGCTTTTGGGCATTAGTAGTTAGGTAGTCGTCGCCCGTTTCATCGCTTCGGGATAATTTCTAGCATGATTAAAAAAAACCCGTAAAGGCGTTCATGGCCCTTGTTTATCTCGTCCACTTAGACGAGAGACTCTCATGAAATCGATACGTCTCTCGGACCCATCAAGTTATGGAAACTCGTTGTTTATGTCGTCCCCAAAAGTTTTCTCTGTGGCGATTATTTCCTACACAATGTAAGAAATATATACACCGTTAATCTTATGTAAATTATAAAAAAAAATATAATGTCTAAAAAAAATATAATGTCTTAAAAAAATAATGTCTTAAAAAAAATGTTACAAATACCTTTCACCGCGTTTTCCGACTCACTTTATCCACGCTCGGGTAAGGGCAACCTCTTCGGGGGGTGTCCACTTTTGATGTTGGCGGTTGGCGGCGTTCAACGCCTCGCTCCCGCCGGCGTCTTCTTTTTGTTGTAGTTCTTTTACGGGTTGTTTTTTACGGACGATGAACCCCAACATTTTCTAGTTGTGTTTT
>JAUTDX010000402.1:0-127525 GCA_030844895.1 Ambrosia x helenae | reverse complement strand
TAATCGGTAAAACCTCGCCACTCCACCACAAGGGTTGGGGGCTTTTGATCTATTTAGTTTCTATCCAATTTGTGAGTTGCATATATTTCTAAAGAATGACTAAAGAATGGCATAACCAGAAGAACATTTTAAGTCTTAGAGTTTACTTTTTGTTCAAAATTTTATATTTAATATTAAGAACATAATCCTTAATGAAAGCCAATTAATTTTTGAATTTTTTTCTTCAGTTTGTATCCTCAAGTAATACTCTCTTCTGTACTATTATTGGACACCATCAACATGTAGGAAAGGAAGTGGAAATTTCTATGCAACCAAGGTGATGAGGCTTTAAAGTCTTAAAGAATAGAATATGTGCTTCCTGAGTGCATACGCTAGATATGTTGTACAAATCTCTAACTCTAAATAAGAATATTCTTCCACTAAAGAAAAAGTTAAAGTGATAAAAGCATGGATAACTTAACGAACAAGACAGGAGTTTTTACTGTGGATCTTGCGAAACTGCGTCGAAAGTAGCAAAGAATCGACCATAAAAGGCGATGGAGATGGGAGCTTGTGTAGAAAGAATTTACACAAAATGATATTATGGCAATCTAGTATCTATATTTTGTGGTGTTGGGGGGAGCAAGGAAAACACCAGCAAATCAATCATCATCATCGCAACGAGATACATCAAGGTCTCTCAATATGAGAAGTTCAAGTCTTGGTTCAAAGTCTAGAAAAGGCTAACAAGAACAAGTATGAATACATTCCAGACAACTATTCATCCCTAGAACAGGTTCTTTCTTCCATAACAACTTTATATATGTGTAGTGTTTAAATATAATTAGTTCCAATGCATGGTTATTAAAATGAATCAATCTAATAGGAACTTTTACAAGCAAAACATTTATTGGTCATGGGACTCAAGGTACCGATTAAGGTCTATAAGTGCTTAGGAGTTTTATTTACAGAGAGAAAATTATGTTCAAATACCAAAGGGTTGGACTATATTATCCTGATTTGCCCTTGACTCTCCTTCTAGCTAACCCACCTGGCCTTAATCATGTGCCATAGCGGCATATATATTATTCAAGAACTTGTTCCCCAAGGATAAAATCTAATAGGAATTGGATTAGTCGTTAACAATCTTCACATGGAATGTTTGTTAGGTATAAATCGTCCATGAAACACACGATCACAAAGCATAGAATATTAAAACCAACAACACAATGATAAAGTTTTCCTAGTTTGGTCCAAGGAAAAAGACCGTAGGACTAGCCCACTTATTAGAGACACATGTTTTTAACGCTTTTTAGAGGGGATCTCATAGGTTGAAACCTGGGCAAGGGAGTAGTAGATTTATTTCTATATAGTAGAGTAGGAGTAACAATTAGCATTAAAAAATATATGTATGCCTAATGGTATAACCTCTGCTTTTCGATACACAATGACTATAGGCTTCTTGGGAGACTGTGTTAAGAACTGCTAATATGCCCAAAGTCCCTGCCGCAATATGATGAGATGCTATTCCTCCCGGAATCCCCCAAGTGCCAAGTCCAAAATTCTGATTTGTTGTTGGAGAACTCTGCAAGGGCATCTCCCCTTACACCCGCTCACTACATAGTTAGTGTCCACGGCTCTCGCAGTATATATTAGCACTTTAGCAGCAAGATCTTCAATAACTTAGTCCCTAAGGATAGAATCTGACAAAAGTGTGTCGCAACAATTCTGAATGGACTCTAAACTTAATAATACGCACATGGAGGTTGATCATATCAACTCTAGTGTGTTACACCATGTAAAACAAGCAATCCCATTCGGTGAGCTGAGAACTACATTACATATATGCCTTTTCTATAGAGAGATTCATTATTAGCAAGTGAGACTACTAGTTAAACACAACCTAGACATACTTATCTTAGATTCACATTGTATCCTTGAAAGAGGATGAAGTCAAGATCCACACACGGGTGGCTCAACCTAATTCAAACCTCATACACACTAATTTAGTAATTTATATAAGTTCCTAGTTTAATTGCAATTTCGATATGTAACATCATATATTCATATGTTCTTTGGCTAGCCTTTCTTTATGGATCATAACCAACCCATTTTCACTGTATAAGTCGCTATACACTCGTGCATTTCCTTGTGCACCCTATAAGGAAACTAGTTGATTATGCATCTATTCTCTAGATAACTTTCCTAAGAATCAAATCTCGAATACCTTCAGTTGTGACGCTAGTGGTTCTGTATATGGTAAGGTTTATTGACTAGCTCTTACGTAATGAAATAGTAACAAGAGTCTCGAACTTCATCATTAAATATAATATAAATAGATTCGTCTTGACATTATCGAATTAAATTAGACTGCTTGGTAGGTAATACGCGAACCTTGCTTAATACATTTTTTGATATACTATTTCTTGCACATGTTGGACATCACACAATGAAATTGTGAGTACACTTCTAGCCGATATTCTTGTGAGTCGCATTCTTAGAAACACATACCATATCACATCATGTGTGATGCATCTTCTCATGTTCACTTGTATAGTTATGTATCTAGTCTATCTTTAGATTCTTCCAAAAATTCAATTCACTGCCTTCGAACTTGTGTCAATCTTCGTCTTCCTTTCTTCTTTTATTGCTCTTGATGAACCTAAAAGGCGGTAGGAACTCTTTGGATAAATCATCCAACAAACATATGATCATGTTCACACAAACACACAATTCTATGAAACTTGAATCATATATAGCAAGAAACCTATAAAGACCGGTTTTTACGTGGTTAGGTCAAATGGAAAATACATGCTCCACAACCATAGTAGCAAAAGCAATCTTATTATTTCTCTTTTGGTAGAGATTTATTAGGGTGTAACGTTACATAAGAGTTGTATTTCAAGATGTTGTATAAGGTCAAAATCCATATTACTTGGGCAATAACCGAGCTACTGCTTCTGGAGAACCGGCTAAATTGCTAATGTAGCCCTTCAAAAAGGAATTATTGTAATAAACCATACATGAAAAAGTTTCTTGAATGAATGCCATTGCAAAGTTCCTAAGTTAAATTACTAATTATGCATATATATAGAGATACGAACTGGATTTGAATTTCATTTTGTAGGTTACAAAGGCGCTAAGAGAATCTGGATTAGAGTCATCTAACCTTATCCTTGGTATAGATTTCACCAAGAGTAACGAATGGACAGGTTTGTTGCCTCCGATTTTAATAGTTTGCTTTCTGAGTCGATTACTTTTTGTAATTATTTCTAATCCTTTTCCTCAACTATTTGATAGTTTTAGATTCTATATTGTTAGTACAATTGTTGGATATTCTTTTAAAAATCCTCTCAATTTGTGTACATGTGGTTCGAATTTTCAAGAAAAAAGTTACTATACTTTTGATAGTTAGGTCACAAAAAAATAATCTTCAAGCATTATCTATACATTCTTCTAAACATGAACACTCTTCAGTCAATGATAATGCTACGTACTATAACGTAAGAAATTGAACGTGAATCTTAGTATATAACATAGATATAAGCACATTGGTGAATCACTGTATGTGTACATGTTTGATTTTTCCCTTTATACCACAATTATAATTAGTATGTTTATTAACGCTAGGAAATCTAAACAAAAATATTTTGTTTGTAATAGGTAAAGTTTCGTTCAATAATCGCAGCCTACATGCCATTGGGGATTCTCCAAATCCATATGAGAAGGCCATATCAATTATTGGAGAAACTCTTGCTCCTTTTGATGATGACAATTTAATTCCTTGTTTTGGATTTGGTGATGGTAGGTCTTCATCCACATATCACATTTTTGAAAGAAATGTTTACTAGTCATCTAATTATGCTCATGATTTTTCCTAGCGACAACACATGATCAAGAAGTGTTTAACTTTCATGACGATGGCTCCCCTTGTCATGGATTTGAAGAAGTCTTAAATTGCTACAGAGGATTGTCGCAAACGTGCAGTTGGCTGGTATATATGATATGTTTCTATTCTTGATGGAAAATAGACTGTACTTGCAATGAACCAATAAAACAAAATTTTGTTTGAAGGACCAACATCTTACGCGCCTGTTGTCGAAGCTGCCATGGATATAGTAGAGAAAAGTGGAGGTCAATTCCATATACTAGTTATCATAGCCGATGGCCAGGTCGGTATTAAACATCACTCTCTCCCTATCTCTAGATACATTAGAAAAAAAAACAATTTGCAACTTGTTGCCCCCATGGAAGAGCTAAAACTCCCTCACTATAGTTCCATGTTTTTTGCCATGGAAAAGATTATATTCTCAAATTAACCTTTTAATTTCCTTGTTACCACCCTAGCAAACAACTATGAAATTCTACTACAAATGCAACTTTATGCTTTAAATGATGTTTTAGTGATGGTCTGATGGAGATTTTTCATCTTGAGTGAAGGTTACAAGAGGCATCAATACAAGTGAAGGGGAACTCAGTGTACAGGAGCAAAAAACTATTAGCTCAATTGTTGAAGCAAGGTATTTCTTCAAATGACAATCATTTTTCTTTCTGTGTAACAATGCCTTGTTCCATGCCTTTTATATTAAATTTCTCACTTTATGTTTGATTCATGTTTCAACTTGCTGAGTGATTTCCTTCACTAGTTTCCATATATATATTTCTCATGTTTGATAATGAAACATATTAGTATATTATTTTATTGTTCTAATTGCCCTATTTTATAATCAAACACTAGAAATCTAGATTTTTTTTGTTTTCAGTTCGTATCCTCTAGTAATCGTTCTTGTTGGTGTTGGCGATGGCCCTTGGGCTGACATGAAAAAGTTTGATGACAAGATTCCTACTCGCGGATTTGATAACTTTCAGGTACAAAAACACATCCTTCAATTTCAATAAACTCTTATCAGTTTTCTCAAGAATATTGTAGAAGTATTAATCTCAGAATTTCTTTATAGAAGTTTGGTTATTAGGATTTTTCTAAAAGATTGGAGGCATTCTTATTCGTTTGAAGATGAAACTAGTAGTGTTTATCTTAAAAGACATTCATGGAACTTTGGTCTTATTAATTGCAGTTTGTTAATTTTACTGGTATCATGTCCACAAATCTAAGCCCAGATAAGAAAGAAGCAGCTTTTGCACTCGCTGCACTTATGGAGATTCCGATACAATATACCGCTGTCAATGAACTTGGCTTACTTGGGTATGTATACCATCAAGGTTTATGATGTACATTAGTTTTTCCTCCATGTTTCCATCAGAATATAAACATGATCAATGATAAAGAAAGGGAATACATAATTTTGATATACTTTCAGCAAATATGATTAATCTTGAATTATTCTTTTCATGTTTGAATTGGTCAAATAAGACAAGTGACTGGGAAACCAAAGAGAATCCTTCCACGGCGACCTCCTCGTCCAAGGGGCCGCACTCAGTCTATAAATGACCCAACACCAACACAAGATGATGAAAATAAGGTTCTACCACTTCACTTAATACTATGATAGATTGATAGTACTTGCATTGATTGTCAAGGTCAAACTACTTTTTACTTCAAAACTGATGTAAATTGTTTTTAAGTTTTGGAAAAAATAAATACTATAATTGCATTGTAATTGAAAAAGGTTTTCCAAATTATGGAATTGTTTCTTCTAATTTGCTATATAACGCACATCCGTTTTGAATTTGATAATAAAGTTTGACCTCAAAGGATTAATTTCCCCTGTATGTTTTAGTAGACTTGACTCCTTTTTTTTCTTTTCTTTTTTCCTGCTCTAATGAAGATCTGTCCAATCTGTCTAACAAATGAAAAGGATATGGCCTTCGGATGTGGACACATGGTGAGTTTCGTTGCTCTTATTAAGTTTCTATTCTTGTTTATGTGTAAGACATCTTATAAAATGAGTGGTGGACCCAAAAGTTCTGTTCAAATGTATCATAAATATATGATGTTGTGGCATGTCTTCCGCTCATTAATCTGATGTGGCACAAAAACCACTTGTTGTCGCTAAAACTATCAGTAGTTAACTAAGAAAGCATATTTACAAAATTTTTGCTTGCAGTGAGATTTGTCGGTTATTTATTAACATAAATGATGTAACAGGCTTGTCGAGAATGTGGAACACAATTAAGTCGTTGCCATATATGTCGCCAACAAATCAGTTCCCGGATCAGGCTATACACGGGGTGATTATATAGTCCGACATAATATGTACAAACTAATTAAACTATATGAAAGTTTGTGAGTTGTTTAATTGAATCTGGTGGTATCTAAAGGAAAAATACAAACAATATGAGATACCCAATGTTTACTACTTCATTGATGTCCATTTTTATCATCTTAAAATGGATAGTTGCAGGTAGTACTGTCACATTCTATGTATATCCATTAAACTGTGTGTATTTGCATTCATTGGAAATTAAATTCTGTGTTTTATGTAATAGCAACAGATTATAATGATACATGAAACATTGAGAACTAACTCCCTGAACAGATATTCCCTAATAATCATAAGCGTCAAGTCGTACCAACTCCTTCACAAGTTTAATAAAACATATGCAGTTGTTGAACTAAAATAAGGATTAGTTGCTTCATTAGGCACCTCATATTAAATTAACAGTGTACTAATGTTTGAAAAATCATACAAATGCTGCAGGGAGAAAACAAAGCACTCAACATACTAGTTTCTTGTACTACATCCCCACTGTCATAATATATCAACAATCGTATAAAAATTGTTAAAAGTTACGGTCAAAATGTAAAACAAGTACAATAGATCAACTTTGCTAGCAATGTTTACTCTAGACCGCGTTGCACTATCCGCATTATACCCAGGGCAATATTTAAAAGTAAATGGTTCCTTTAAGTAAATGTAAGTCTTCATTTGAATAACAAGTTTAGACGTTGGAAGAATGCAGTATCAAGATACGTTATTAGATCACAATCTAGTGCATAATCACCCATGTTCAGGGACACGAAATTATTTTTAATTGTATAACTAGTTGTTCAGTTTATTTCAGTATGTTAATTACGGTTTCAATATTGTTGCTCAGTTTGGTTATGACCTTAAAATGCCTTTTTACTTTCATTCTTTCACGATTTAGAAGCACGATGCATTCAATGTATTTCTATTTTTTCGCATTAGCTAAATACTATCAGCACTTCAAAGATACAACTATCCCTTCCCAACCAAATTCAGCATTTTTCACAATGATGACACTTTAGCAGAATACTATAACAAACAAACGTACCCAGTATGGTCCCACTTATGTCTGCAGAGGGTGGGATGAAGGCAAACCTTTCATCTATCCCATGCGCGAAAGACTCTTCCCATTGAGACCCAACATGATTTAACATAATAGTATATATGCACCAAATAGCTTTTTAAAATCTAATCAAGTAATTTTCGACAACAAAAATGCCTTGTATTTGCATAAACTTGGACATGATGAACAAAAACAATTAAATGTCCAAGGTGACGTGCCAGGCATCAGCTTACAGATCTGAAAAGACGTACTATGAAGACAAAGCAGAAATCAAATATCCAGATTCAATTGATATGATATTTATAGACAGTTAAAGACTCAAAGGAATCACAAAAATACTCTTTCGATTTCATCATAAGACGGCCAACCAGTTTTGTGCATATATACCTGGGAGACTACGTGGCAGTATCTATATCAAAACTAAAAAATAATCTTATTTCAGCTTCAAATTAGGTTTAGTAAGCAACTATTATTACACTAGGAGTGTACTGATAATGTCTTTTAATCATATGAACGCTGTGCGGAAGAAACAAAGCTGATCAACATATATACTTGTGTCAGCTGGTGTTCATCCGCAAAATGTCACTAAATTAAAAACCAATAATCCTTTTTATTAACAGGAGTTGTGTATGCATATATATCAACTAATTTTATATTGAAATGTCCCATAAAATGAATAAAAGCAATGGCCCGGGGGCTAATGTAACATGAAAATCAATATATCTATAGATCAAAAGAAAGTTTATAACAAATACAATAAGCCACATTATTTTGATGGAGTTCTTTTTCTTAAACTTATTAGAACTGGTAATCCTTAAAGACTAAAACCAACAGTCCATTTATTATCTTATTAAAAACAATTAACTTAATAGCGTTTTGACGAAAACGGGCCATATGACTTCAGAAGAGTCTCTGGGGTATGGCCATCCAATGAACCTCCAGGAAAAAGAACCTGCAAAGGTAGTACCCGCGAAGTATATTAGCGACGTGACATGTGAATAAATCTATAAAACTTAATACATATAGAGTGTTTATATTTACTTCAAGATCATCCTTCATTTTCTTGGTTCTCTTCTTCTTGTACCTAAGTGGCCTTCTACCTGTCATCGCAAACAGATCGTTTTCAATCTGCTCTTTAGTGAGTGTAATGGAGATCCTTTGCGGTTTTGGCTGACCACCTTCCTTTTGTGGAACCGGCTGCTTATTCTTCAACTTAACATTCTGGTCTTTTTCAGTTGGTTGTGATGCATTGGTTCCACTACTTTGTCCTAGGATCATTTTATCCTTCATATCATAAAGTGCCAAATTAGCAAAAGCATGAAGGTGGTGAGAGTTGAGTTTGGTGAAGCCATTTTTTCTTCAAGTTTGTAAAACAAAAGTGGTTGAATACACAAGAAGCTTTGGCAAATAAAAGGGTGATAAATAATGTTAATACTCATATTATGATCAGATGTTGATAATAAGATTTTCTTTCAAAAATGAATTTGACAGCTATACTGTTAAGAGACTTTCATTCAAAATAATTGTATATAGTTAAAGACATTACTTGTTTTCCATTTGTGTTACTTTTTATTAAGCACAAAGCAAAAGATGAGTTAATACTTTTTATAATACTAATTGCCTTACCTATTTTACATGTATGATTTTGTACTAATTCAAATGGTATCCACTTATGCCCACCTTTTTTGCTTGATTTATTGAAAAAGTATTTAGTTTATGTGATAATGTGAACAATGGAAAAAACAACTTATAGTTAATGTATTTGAAGCACAATAAGATAAAATCTTGTACCAACATTAATAAAATTAATATCAAATATTCTTTAATCCCTGTCCATTTTGATAATTACTAATTATTTACCAAGTATATTCCAATTAAAAGATATATGCATAGAGAACAAAAAAAATATAAGAACCTCTTCAAAAAGTGTAGAAGACTTTATCAGATCCGCTTAATATACGTAGTGAATTTTTCTAATTAAGCTAAATACGCATTGTAATTATGTCGTGAATACATGTATTCTCGTTACCCCAATACACTATAGCTTTTAATAAAAAATAATGGATTTTGGTTATTATTATATATATATAATGTGTTTTTCACGTTAATTACACAAAAATTCTTGTTCAACTGTAAATACAGGTTCAGTGATGAAACCAAAAATTTTCATCTAGAAGGTCATAATGAATTTAATATATTTTTTATATAATAAAAGAAAAAATTGAGGGACATGTGTTAATCATTGGACCTATCTACTTTTTAGTTTTCCCTTATTTTTCTCCTACTTAATTGTGGATACTTATTTTTTAACTAAAAATGATTATTATATCCTTAACCAAATGAATTTATTATAAAATCAGCTATTAATTTTCTAAATAAACTTATATTTTTTATTTAAAATCTTTAGTAACCTAAGTATTATGTTATTAAATAAAATATTAAAAAACGAATAGTAGAGAAAACCATGAGGGACACGCCTCATCCATTGAAGTTATCTACCTTTTAGTTTTCCCCCAACATTCTCCACTTGTCCCGACTGTTGCCTCGCATCTCTCTTAGTTATGTATACTTATTTCTTACGTAAAGATAGTTATTATATCATTAACCAAGTTAGTTTAATATAAAATTAATTATTAATTTTAAAAGTAAATTTATATTTTTTACTTAAGATCTTAATCAAGTATAAAATTATGTTGGTAGAAATATTTAAAAAACGAAAAAATAATGAATATAATTGTTTCTATAAAGTGATATTTAATGTGGTTGGATGGTAAGAATGACAAAAACAACATATGTTAAACAATAAAAAAAATAGTATTTAAACGTTAAAGTTAATAACCAATTTGAAAGAAATAATGTTATAAATATTAACGTAACAAAATTTATAACTAACATGGAAATGTCTGTTTTTTTTAAATTCATATTATGACGACTACATATGTTACTTAACAAATTACATTATATTTGATTAGTTTAGTATTGTACATGAGTATTCAACCGTTTTATTGTATATGTTTTATTTTTGTTTATACAAACTTTTTTATTATTAATTATATAACATTAGATTTACTAACTTATGTAATAAACGAAATTGTAACATAGTGCCTTATAATATATTATAAAAAAGTTATAGCTTTTCAGTATGTTAAAATGTCATTCCTAAAATAAAAGCGCTTAAGTACTATTCAAAGATGAAATTCAAACATTTGTTTTGGTTTTTCTCTTAAAGTATTTTTACGAAATATAGGATAAAAACATATTATTGAAAACATGATACATAATATGACTTTACACTATTTTTAAACCATGAAAAGGTTATAGTTATAGCAAAGGAATCACAAGTGCTTCACCTTATGGTATGGCTTTTGATTTTTAACTAGATGGCATCCTCCACGTGCTGCGGTGGGGGGCGATTTGACGATGGGTAACCTGATTTTATACATCGGCAATTATATATGGGCCGTTCAAGGTTTTATTACATCCCAGCATATCATAGATGCTGGTCATTTGATGTTATTCATAGCGTGTAAGGTCCGAACTCATAAAAACACCGGTCACATACGTTTGGGTATTAGAGTTTACAATGCATTGTTTACAGCATTAGTGGTTACACATTTGATGTCTTAAAAGGTCTTGATACATAGGCCTTGTGACAAAGTTTTTACAACAAAAGGTGCTGAAAGTTTGATGTTAATTCCTTGGTTTACTTGTATGACATGTGGCGACGTGTCGGAGTCGCCGCTTGAAAGGTAGAGTTTGAGGTGGATGTAACATGTGATGCATAGAACACAATACAAACACGCCTTGAACTTGGCGGCTGAGACAAAACACAAACAGGACAACAAACACTAATTAACCACCACCTAGATCTTACCATTACAACATGTAACAACACTGAAATAACTAAACCTATACAAAACTACACAACGATATTCATAACCAAATTCTGAAACACCATGTAAAAAGTCCATAGAGCGAATGCTTTCGAAAACACATACCTGCATAAACATGCCATAATTCAGCAGCACAAAGTATGAAGAAACCTGCATTAAACACAAACAATGTAAATAAAGCAAAAAGTGCTACTGTTTCTAACACAGAATATAAAGCTACGGCATAGTGAGCAAACAATATACCTTTGATTAAAGTTAATGCTTATTTGGTTCATATATTGTAAGCTAACGTATATTTTTAAACTTATCAGTTCACTTAGTGTAATGTTAATGACGAACATGGGCAGTTAGGTGGTAATATACTATTACTTTATATAAGCAAGGTTCAAGTGAGGACCTCCATCATCACCTAAGATTGACCACACAATTCAAAACCTCATGCTACTCATGTGATATATCAAATAAATCTCACAATTCCTCGTTTGAACATTGTTCTAGCATAGCAAGAAAGCAAGCCATCTTTATGGTGGTTTACTGATCTTAACTTACAACCCACTCACCATCGACACCTAATATATGTATGTATCCAAACCGTAATATATGTAGCAAACTTTTGTAGCTTAATCTTTATGCTTCAAATCAACCACAAACAACAAAAGTGGCGGGTCATGACCTTCGTCCTCATTGATCTTCAATTAGTAGCAAAAGCGTAGAATATTTATGAATCCGAACCATAATAAACGTAGGAAACTTTTATAGCTTAACCTTTATGCTTCAAATCCGCAATGAAAATTTCCATAGAAAAATTGATAGCTAAGATAATCATCCCATATATAATTCAGTAGCAACATAAATAGCGAAGACGGTTGAATCAATTCCGTAGAAAATAAGAACTAATCATGCATTCTATTGTAGTGGTAAAGATAACTTGATAAGTAATTCATAAGAAAGTACATGGACTAATCATGCCTTTTCTCCAGGGGCAAACATAACAAATTCTTAAGTAGAAGGACCAATTACGGATTTTGTTTTTCTCGTGGCAAGTATACTTAATTTATCATGCAATATATACTTTTTTCCAAACAGTTGCATAGCATGTGTTGTATGTTTTCAGTGTTCACTATTGTAATACTATTCTATGCTGAAATGCATCAGTTACCGGATAGAAAAAACATGACGACATTATATATTAACCTATTGTTTGTGGGATTTTATGCATATCCTATGTTGGTACATAGTAAAAAACGAGTTGACGCTAACCCGCGCGTTGCAGCGGGATATTAATTATGAGTGTTCTTTGTATCATTATATATGAGATGTGAAAATTCTTAACTTTATGCAAAACATTCGTTTTATTTGCTTTACACTAACCTAGAACACCACATTAAAGCATTTATTTTAAAAGAAAGAAAGGGTTTGAAGATAAACATATAATCATTTTATGGAATTTAGTTTTAACCAATAGTTTTATTTAAGCTCAAAATATATAAAAAAAAAATCAACGGCGTAGTCTAGGAAACAAAAATAAAGTAAACTATTCTAGTACTCAAGAATCAATTTTGTTTCTTTGGTTATGTGATATTTTTTATAATAAATTTACGTCTTAAGCTAATATAAATGCTAAGTCCAACTACCTTTTCTTAATATTTAATAAAAACCAATACTTTCTTTACTCAATATTTTAGTTATTTTCATTTTAGTTTTAGAGTTTGTTCTTTGTTCGACAGAATCCTGAAAAAAAGAAGGAAACCCCATCAGAATTCAATTATGCTCTTTGTCCCTTCTTTCACAGAAAATGGAGAGGCAAATTGATGTGCTTATTTGATCCGTCGGGACTGACGGGGCTCGAACCCGCAACGTCCGCCTTGTGTCATTCGTACAAGTGATCTCTCGTCTCCTCATCTCTTGGACGTCTAATTGGCCTCAGCCATATACAAATAAACGGGGCCTAAGAGCATTCTCATTTGGGGAATCAAATGTATGTGAGTGTGTCCATCAAATTATATGGGGTTGGTGTAAGTGGTTGTGAGTAAATGAGAGAGAAAATATTTAGTGCTTAGTATAATTTGATGAAAGAGATGAGAATGCTATAAGTATTTCAATTTACGAAAACTTGAAATATAAACCAAACAATAAAATAAATATTTAATACTAAAGAGATATGCACCTATTGAAACCTACCTCTGTCAAATTTGACTTTTGTGTCTCCTCAAAACAAATTTTATACTTAGATTTCAATTTGGTTTTCAAAAATTTGAAGTTCATCCCACTCGTTGGTTTTGAGGTTTTCATTCGTTGTATCATATTCTTGTCACCGCTGCTCTAGCCACCGTGTCCGTTCAACATCAAAAGTCTTGCTGCCGATTCCTGCAACCCGACGGTCAGATCCGTCCATAAAACCATGCAATATCTTACAACACATAGACAACCTTCATTTGGTTATATCTCCAATCCCCTGTTTGTTTCTCTGGGTGTTTGATTTGACGAAAAATCCTGAAATATGTTCAATATCAACAATTCTCCAAAGCTTCCCTTACGTCGTAGCAACAAAAATCCTGAATTATGTTCAATATCAACACTTTTCTTAGGATTTCCAATTAGATCTGTGTTGTTCAAGCGCTTATTCTTCTTTTTTTTTAATTCTTGTTGTTTGAAGCGGTTATTCATCAACAAATGACGATGTGGTAGAAGCGGTTATTGATCAACAAAATAACGATGTGGTAGAAGAAGGCGTTAAACGGCCGTTATGTTTCTAATGTAAGCGTTAAAGTACCGTTAAGTTACTTTTTGTATTTTATATATAATTATGAACAAATCTGGTGCCTTTGATCAACAAAGAATGAAAACAAATCGATGCGTGAATTGAATGAATTTAGGATTGGAGATAAGGAAGAAGATATGAAACGGTGCTTAGGATAGGGGGAAGGTAAAGGTTTTAATAAAACATGAAAGAAGAAGTAATAAAAGTCAAGAGAGTCAAACGGTTACTAAAGTGTAACCGTGATATATCATCTGCCGTTAGTGACGTTAATATGCCGTTAAGTTGGTAATTGTATTAGTATACAATTAAGAAAAATAGACGATGTATACCTGCATAAACACGTTGTAGTTCAAAATCACAAAACCTAAGCAAACATGCATTACGCAAAACTCATATAAGTAACAAACAAAAGCAAAAAATGAAAGCCGCAAACAAAGAACGTAAAGTAAAGAAAAGTTTCTAGAAACCTAAATGAACCGGAGGAACCTATTGAATTTAGTGGCCATGTATGGTGAATCATTTTAATAATATTTAGCACATCTATAGTGGAGAGTTCAAATGAGAAAAAAAGTATTATAAGAAGAAAAAGAAGAAATTTAAACCAATAGGAATCCTTTACATAATAAGTGCACTTAATGTTAAATAAATGATAAGTTTTTTTGTAACCTCCCTAAACTAGTTCAATTAATGAAACTCATAATTCAAATTCAAAATATGTTCTTTCATATCAATCCTAATTTACAATGAAGGATGATTTCGATATGTGTAGGACAAATGTAGGTTGAATTTCTATATGTGTAGGATTAACGTATGATAATCTCGATATGTGTAGGATAAACGCGTGATGATTTCGATATATGTAGGATGAATTTTGATATGCATAGGACAACATTTGATAATGTGTAGGATAAAGTATTAATGACTAATTAATTAAAGAGGTAATAATTAATGTAATAAGAATTAAAGTATTTAATGTTTCATTTCTTCCTTTTCTTCTCACATTAAGTTTATTCTCATTTGATCATTCCCCTATTCACTCATTCTATTATATGTAATTGTATTAACAAAGTAACACTAAACATGATAACAATGAAGGAGAAAAGCAAAACACGTCAACGAAACAGATTTGCAACAACCACAAAGACAAGCCCCAAGTGAAAAACCAAAACAACATGAAACACGTAATTCTATTTCTGGGTATACCTAAACTCCAAACATAATCAACAAAAACATACATTTAACTAACACATTAACTTTAACTTTGAAGAAGGAAGCAACAATAACAACAACAACCACGTATTTCCTGCACTATGAAAGATACGACACAGTTTATAAGAGAAAGTTGATCAACAAACAATATCCTATTCATTTACCTGGAAGCAATAGGATGCTCAGCTAATATGCAATGTCCCATTCACGTACCTGGAAGCATTTATGATGCTTTCTTTCCCTTTCTATGCAAAACTACTATACGATGCTTTCTTCTTCTTTCTCTGCAAGAACTAACAACAAACTGAAAACCCCTAAAAGAAATTGGTTGATCGAAAAATTGAGAAAGACAGTGGAAAAAAAAGAGTTTTTAGTTCTACATACATATACACAGTACCATCTTCTTTCCATGAACCTTCGAACTCTCCCCTCTTTTGTTTCAGAATTAATGTTCGGTAGTTATAGTAATCGATTAAAGTTAGGGCTTTGACTCAAACAATACCTTGGGTCTGGTTCGTCTCTGGAAAATCTGGCTGGAGGTGTGCTTTGACTGGGGTGACGGTGGGTTCTAAGAGAAGAGCAATCGAGAGAGTTTTTTTTTTAAACATAGAGGAATAAGAGACCTTGAGACAGAGGTGGTGGCGGTGCAAAGATGGGGACCCTCTGAGATGGTTTGGCGGATGAAATTCCAATCACCACCACTATCCCTTTTATCTCCTTCTATTTCTCTCTTTTCTTTGTCACTCTCGCTTCTGAGAAGCCCTAAGAAGGCTTAAACATATGGTAAAACGAAGGGAATCATTGGAGCTGGTCACCATGTGAGGTGGAGATAGTCATCATGGTGGTGGCGTTACGATGGTCACCACCCGTTTCCCCTATTCATCTCTTAGGGTTGCGGTGGTTTAATGGCGGCGGATTGATATGTACAGGGAGAAAGAGAGGTGAGAGGAAAAGAAAGAGAGATGAAAGATGTTGAAAAGTTTTAAAGCAAACAAAAATGCCTTAGATCTGAGTATCTGACACGCGTACAGAAAGATGATACAGCAGCAGGTGACGCAGGAGGAGGTGAGGGCGCGTGTAAGGGGTATACGGTCCATTCACCACATGACATGTGTTGTACAACCCATCCTACACAGGGTACAACAACACAAAGCACAAAACACCTCTAATGCACAGGTTACAACACCTTATTGCTGATTGCTTTGCTAATTAGAAGTATATAAATTTAAGAATAAAATATTCAAAAATAATATTCTTAAAGTTTGTTTATGTTATTAGAATGTTTCTTTTTAAATTATTTATATTGATTTGTTTTGGAAATTTTTTATATTTAAAAAAATAGATTTTTTGTTTGGAACATCCTTTTTACCTTTTTATAGTTTTTAAATGTTTTTCGGAACATTTTTTTTATTTTTACAAAACACTATTATTAGCGAATTTTTATAAAATTAACACGATGGCTAAGCACTTACCGGTAAAGAGGTCGCCAAACAACTCCTAGGTGTGTTCGGTTCACCATAAGGGTATATCTGAATCAATCAACAAGCCTCTCACTCCTTGAATTTCAAAATGACACGAAATGAAAAATTTACCCTGTTTTCCCATTCACTTGTGTTCATAACCCTCATCCTACCACTCATGCACCACCACTTCATCCCCACCGTATTAGCGTACTCTTACTGGTTCAAAGTCTCTTACCCAATCAGATCTCTTACTCACTCAACACTTAATGACATAGATTGCCAAACAATCCAATAGTCTTTATTTTTTTGGAGTTAATTACACAATTGGTCCCTGTACTTTGCAGATCGTGCATCGTTGGTCCTCGTGGTTTAAAAATTACACAATTGGTTCCAAGGGTTTGAAAAATGTCTTCCATGGTTGCATTTTCATAACATGAATGCTCCTTATTAGCTTACGTGGTTAAATTTTCAAGTTAAGTCCATATAAAATTACCAAACTACCCCCCCCCCATTTCAACACACCACCATACCATCAACTAGCAACACCACCACCACTGTGCCACCACCACCGTACAAACTAACACACATCATATTAGCGTCCATTTTCTCCGGCTATCACCGTCACAATGACATCTGCCCATCACCATGGCCATCACCGATTCACCTCCGAAGATTGTTGTATATATTCACATATCTTTTTCATGCGAGTTGTATTATCCCGATGATGATGAGACACAACCACAACCCAACTTTGACAGAAACCAATCGACCATGTTGACATACCATCTTTGACAAAATCAATCTAAGAAGCCATAAACCTCCTCACACTCCTTCCATAAAAAAACGTGTATTTTTCATCTGGAAACGGTTATGGATTTGTGAGACGTTGAAATCGACAACTTCATGATAGTTGTGTGTTGGGTGTGTTGCCTCGATCTGAAATGTATTCCTCAAAGCTGGGTGGTGGTGGGGTGGGGTTGGGGTAGACGGGAGAAGATCAAAAGACGATGATGATGACATTTAATTAATTAATTTGTTTTTTTAATAATAAGAGTATTTTGGTCATGTCACACCTATTTAACTGAAAAGTTTAACGACCATCCATCTTAAAGAGCACATGCGTTACACATTTACAACAATTAGGAATAATTATATGATTACTAAACGTTAAGAACAGACAATGCGATATTTACGAAGCACGTGAACCAACCAAGCAATTTACTTACCTTATAATCCATCTCAACTTAAAAAAAAACATGTATATAACGATCTTTAAAATTTACAATCAAGAAAATCTTTTAAACCAGGAAACGTTATAAAAAACAAACCCATTTACTTTCTTTTGAAAAAAAAAAAAAAAAAAAACGTTTCTTTTGAAATTTCAAACGACGTCGTAAGCAGCAAGTAAATAAAATATATGTCACAAAACAAAAAGTTAAAAAAGAAAAAAAAAAGAAAAACATATCCATCCATCATTCCATCCTCGTCTCTCTCCTTCAAATCCTCAGTCAGTGATTTTCTTTAACCAAATTTGTTCCACCGATTTCTCATTCAATAATTTCTCTGATATCCCAACACGACGTCGTTCTCTTCTCCTTTCTGACGCCACGTAAGCATACTCCAAACACTTTATTTCCACTCTTTTTTTCCACCTTATTATTATTATTATTTAAAAAAGATTAGATTTGGACTCTATGGGTTTTTAATGACTAACTACTTTGATTTATCATATAAATTTCATTGCTTGTTTCATTTACGGTAACCCACATGAATCTTGAGTGTTTCTATGTTAAAAAGCCCTAATTTTTTTTTATTTTTTTTATTTTTTTTCAAGATTGTGTTTATTTGTTTGTAGCCCTAATTTTGCAATTGGGTTTTGTGATGTGTAAATTTTTAATCTTGTGTAGTTTTTGATGTTTTACTCCATGTAATTAACTTAATTATTATTTTCTTTTATTTTTTTTTACCAAGAAGTTGTACTTTTAATTTTGTAGGGGAAATATTTGTGATTAATGGCAAAATGTTCATTCTTTTATGAATGCTAATTAGTTGAAAATGTGATTAACATGTTACATTCACAGAGACATTATATGTGTGTATAGAATATAACTTAAATTACATACCGTATTTCGTTTTTCCTTGTTTGTTGTTTAGTTTGCTCTTTCCGCCGTTTCATTAGGTGCTTTTAAATGCAGGTGAATTTTGGACCCTTGATGTCCGCCCGGCTTGACTAAGCCGAGTAGTCTTGTTTACTTATTGTTTGTTTGGAGTTTAGAGTTTGGACGAACGAATACCTTCCTAATGATAAGAATGATCTCAGTTGTGTAATATCATAACATGGGTCCTGTTCTCGACTTTAAAGAAAGAAAGGAAACCGCAATGGAAGCTTCAACTAGTAAAGGCCATACAGGTTTTGTATCAATGGAAAAGGATAAAAATATGAAACCTGAAAGTAAGCATAAGGGCAAATTTCATATGGGAAATTCATTAAATGAGCATGATGTTGATGTAGCGAAGTCTAAAAATGATAATGACGGTGCTGCGGGTCAACCTCAGTCTGGTGACTCTACTGCTTCTTCAAGTTCTTTTAGTAACGCATTTTCCGATGTTGGAGATTTTGAATTGGAAAGTGACAATGAAGTTATGTCAGATTTTCGTGGGGATATGTTACCCGTGAGGTATTGTCTCATTAATATCTTTATTTAACTTAATATATGCATACGGGAATCACGCTAGCATATTATGCATGCTAGCTTCCTAATTAATGTGATTACTAACTATAACAACCACCTTTTGTGTCCTAAACTATTAGGTTAGGCTAATGGAACCAAAAGGAAGTGCAAAACAGTTAAATTTTAATGGAAAATTTCTGTTTGATTACTTTGACATAGTGGTCGAATTGTATATGTTGTCTCGGTGCATGTAACAGTAAACATTTTCGTGGAGTGGAATCGTAAAATGCTTTCACAAAAGTACGTATTTGTCCACTTGGAACCACATTAATGTTATATTTTGCTTAATTGCAAATTTCTGGTAGGTGAGATCTGTGGTGACTATCATATTATTTTTAGTTGTGAAGTACTAAAGTGGTCCTGAATGTAGGAAGTTGTGGATTTGGTTCATGTGCTTCAAATATTCCATTTATCATCCTACTTTTGGTTTTGGTAATGATTTGGTCCCTCTGTCGTCTTAGTTATTAAGACGTCTGCTAAGCCCTTCATGTGCTTGTCATGTGATGAGTATTTTGGTCCTTTCACCTCTTATCCCTAGCAGTTAGCTTATACTCCGTCACCAGATCCGTCGTTCCACCTTCCTTAACCATGCTGATATCACCGTCTTCCATGTCCCCTCTTTTGCAGAAAGGCTTGCAAGTTGGGTTGTGATTTGTTTGATTTCAGATGATCAGGTCTCTGTTCGATTTTGTTAAAGATTTTAGGTTTTTATGATTTCAGATTTGGTATCACTACTCAGATCTGATTCAGATTTTGGCCGGTGAATGGTGGTGAAGACTGACTACCGAGAACATACTCAAAAACATAAGAACCTATACAAACAAGTGTCATGAAATCATGTGCGAATTGATGGAAAAGTGAATATGCAGACCATGTGTGAAGTGTTTTATAGGGCTATAAGGTTGCCTCTTTAGTTTCATCGGTAGAGGCATAGAGAGACCAAAACTTACCAAACTCCAAAATATTAGTGATAAGTTTACTTTCTGAATAGGGAACATTTCATAATATTCCATACACCACCGGGATGATTTTGTGATTTACTCTTGATCTTTTTAAACTTGTATTTTCTCAATTTTAAACAATATAGCTTTCTAATGAAGTATGGGCTATTGTTTGGAATTTAAGTTGTCATTTATAGTAGCATGCTGTCTCTTATATGGAAATGATGGCTGTGTTTAGCTCATCTATAACGTAGAATGCTTTGCGACACCTTTATAGGGTTAGAAATTAGGGCTGGTTTGGAGTGTTAAGTTCAGGTCAAAAGAAGTTAATTATTTCCTACGGACTAGGTTGGGTGACTTGAGTCACTCTCTTTTTTTAAATAATTAGTGTGCCAAGTATGATTAAAAAAATATTTATTTAATTGTACTTGATGATTGATTTTTTTTTGCATAAAATGATATTTAGGAGGTCTTAATGCATTTATGCACTTACGCTTAAAAAGTACACTTTTGGACCCATGTAAGATGCTCACCTTTAGTAAATTGAATGAAATTCTCACCTCTAAAGTTTTAGGATTCTGTTGCCTTTTTTCCTCACTCCTTCCAGTGTTGTTTTTACATTATCACGCTATAAACATTAGGATGAAATATCGTAAACAAATAGCATGAATGTTTGTGAACTTGTTAATCATGAGTGATGATGTAGTTTCAAGATTAAGACAATTTAGAGTCTTCGAGAGTCGAGACGAATATTTAGTATGTTAAATGAAATTTTCTTTCTGGTTGCTGCACATTACCTTAGAATTATCATGTGAAAAAATATTAACTGCAATCATAAAATATATTATTTGTGCTATATTTTGATTCATGGGATGATGAATTTCAGGAAGAAAAGGGTGACATCTCATTGGAAGAAGTTTGTACAACCTATTATGTGGCGTTGTAAATGGGTTGAACTGCAGCTTAAGAAATTTCAGTCCATGGCCATCATGTATGACAAAGAGATCGAGAAACATAATCAAACAAAACGGCTGAAATATAAAAACTTTGAATTAGAAGGTGGTTGTGCAAAGTCTATCCTTTTTTTCATGATTCTCAAAGAGAGAAACCTATGAAGAGGAAGATAAGGAAAAGACATGAAGAGTGGGACCCAGAAGTGTACATGTCACAACACAACTTATTCTCCTATTTTGGTACATGCCCTTTTAATTATATTTTCAGCCGCTTTGTCTCATACGTTGAATGGTTTTAGTGGGGCAAAATGGGTACGTCAGGTAGTGGGTAACTGGTGTTGGTTGAAACGTTCCAGTTTTGGGTACGGGCCGGCTTGGGTTGGGTTGGGTCGGGTTGGCAGACAAACACTCTATTGTTCTTTACTTTTTTGAAATATATAAAAATCTAATACGCTACATGTACAGCTACTTGCAGTTCCCTGCTCAAGGTCCAACAATGGATGATGATCAGACTAATCTCGGTAACTAAAATTTTTATCTTTTACATTTTTTTTTTTTTGATAATGATCAATTAGCTTTGTTTAATGCAAATATTCTTGTATAGTGCATGAAACAATACATCATCTCTGGAAAAATTAGGTAACGTTTGGTTTGTAGTTAGGATTCAATGTGGGCATGAGATTGTTCATACAGTGGAATGTGTATTAATTTTATTGCTTAAAATGTTGTTTGGGTTATGCATTGGCGTTAAATATCATTCCGAAAACCAATGCATTAAGGTTCACCATTAACATTTAAACGCACTATCGTATAGCAACTTTAAACAAAAATCAAAAGAGTTTATACAACTCATGATCATATGATTATTGTAATTTTTTTTATATTTTTATGTTTTTTTTGCTGGATATTTCCTTCGCAGGTTCATCTTCCCCTAAGAATGTTGGCAACGGATTTAGGGTTCCAGATGAATTGTTATCTCTTGAATTCAGAGATGATTATTCGTTGGAACAAGTACTTTGGAAGATTGAAGTTTCAAAGTCTCAAGTCTCGGAAATGAAGAACAAACTCAACGCAATAATGACTGAAAATTCTGAAAGGATCTTATCCACCGAGGACTTAGTCTTGCATGAATCTAGTAATGCATTGACATCCCCCGTTAAGGAAGCGGATTATCCAACAAACATGGAAGGACCATCTGTAGTTGCTTCGTTTGCATCTCAACTAATTAAATTAAACACAGGTGATGATCTGGTCAAACCTGATGATCTGGTCAAAGATGAAAATGCAGCTTTTGAGGAGACTCATCCTCAAGATGCAAACAAACCATCGAACAGCCTCCTGTTTATTCAAGAAAACGAGTGAGTGTCGGTATCTTTGACTGTTTGCTTTTGTCCTCCAAAAGAATAGCATCTCTCATTGAGGGGTTTTTGAAACCTTTTAGTTGATAGTCAAGCACATCTTAAAACTAAGAGGTGGCTAGTGTAAACTTATGAGTGGGTCCATTTTGGCTTATATCTTATCTTAAATGGGTCAAACTAAAATGAAGCTAGAATGGAAACGGCTTCGTAAAACGGGTCAAAAGTGACTGAAAGAGAAACTGTAAAAGTGTGTTCACAGCCTTCTAGACCATTTTATTTAAAGAGTTATGTTCTTTTTTTTAACGACAAGGAACGACGTGCCAACCACCGTGACACCGGGCGCTGTGGCCAAGGTCGACTGCTCGACCGCCGCCAGCCCCTTGGCTCTCCTAGATGCGCGGAAACCCGACCTCCACCTGCTCACTATTTGTAACCATAACAATTCTTTATAAAAACGTAAAAGTATTTGATCAATAAGAGTCATCAAATTAGACCACTTTGTATCTCGTATCACCCGTCCATTTTTCGATCTCTATATTGGATTTGGATAGGGTGTAACCGTCTGTGACTGTTGACACAGTTGTAATTTAACCTTTTCATTTTCTATAGAGCTGATGATATGGTTGACTACTTTTCTTAAATAGTCTTACGCGGTAATTGATTATGGTTCCTATTTACCAAGGTTGTAAATAACATAGCTAGCCATTTTTATTTATGCAGAATACAGATGGAATTCTGATATACAACCGCAGAGCAAAGAAACAAATCGATTCAGGGGATGTAAAGATTCATCCTGTAGAGATTCTCCAGGCGCCGTCGTAGAAAAAAGTAACACAGCTCCAGTTTCTGAAGATTTAAGCCAAAATGAACAACTGGATCAAAAAATACTGTCCGTTTCCAAACTAAACATCCCAATGAACACGAAAAAGAGAGCTGCTAGGACCCGGCGCAATAATGGTTCAAGCCTATGGACCCGAAAAGCCTCAGGTTAGGCCTTGGCATTATCTTGTACATCCCCTAGCCAGCTTTCATCTGTTATCTTGTTTCTTTTGTGAATAAAAAAAGTCGAATTTGCGAACGTTTTCTTTTGAACAATTTTGGAGATACATGTATATGTTTCTTGATAGATATCATGGTTTGATTAATCTGTATTCTGAATGCAAGAGGAATTTAAAATTCTTATAATGTTTTTGGTTGTATTTTTACAATTATGATGCTACATTTCCTAAGAACATCTTCTTGGAGAGCTTAGCAGATATTAGAGCCAAAACTGTTGCAGATGGCACAAAGATGACATCAGGGACGACTTTGATCATCTTTAATTGTGGTAAGGTTTCACCTGCTCTTTTTGCAGCCATGGCTGCTGGCGGGGTCACTAATCCGGCCATCAGAACCGAGTCATCAAATTTGCTCATAGTTACACTCGCTTTCATGAAATCAACAAACAATTTCTTCCTTTCTGACTCTTTAGCTGCTTCCCATTGTACAAATATTTCCTGCATTATATATGAGCCCATTAGACCATAGCTAGAACCAGTTAGATCATTAAACTTCATGTGGGGGTGGCAGATAGGCTTATTGGACCCCTAATTCGTCAGAACGGATAATTTTAAGCTAATATTTCCTGTTATTTGCATGATTTTTCTTTAAATATTTTATAATGTCCTTTATGCTATAATTAGTTAGTTATTGGTTCTTAAGAAAAAGCATATAATCATTAAAGCGGGTCGAAAAAAGGTTATAGTTGCAGGCTTAATTATAATCATGGAGAGTGAGAGAAGTGTGTGACCTGAACTTTGTTTGGTGGTGGAACATCATAATGTTTTCCAGGCAATGCTCCATTTATAGTGCTGCATGTGGGTTAAGATCAACACGAGTAAGGATATGATCGGAGGTAGTAGAATGTACGCAAAAGCTTACTTGAACATGTCGAGGATGGCAATGTGAAAGTCATCGAAACAGTTGATCTCTTTCTCCATAAATTTACTGTGTAATGTGCCCATTACCAGACTCAACATCTGGGTAGTTGGCAAACCTGCAGAAACACAGATGATGATGTATCATATCTTTTTCATAAAATAAAGAAAGAAAACAAGAAAAAGACATGAGTTTACTTTTGCCCATGAAGCTCATAAGCAAACCCATTGTAAGATTATTATGCTGAATATGAGTGAAATGGAGAGCACAGGTTATTATATGGATAAAGATTTGGAATAGCTTTGGTAGGTTTAGAAAGCTTAGTGCAAGCAAGGTATCAAACAACCATGGGCCATGGTTGCCTAGGGCTCACTCAAGGCATGAGTAAAAAGTAAACCTTGATCTTGATCTAACTTGTTTTGGTTAAGTATGACCACTCGAAACTAAAAGGGTCGTTTGTTTGGTTTTGTATTAGGTTAAATTAAGCTAATACAAAACCTGGGTTAATTGGATGGGTTAGCTTGTTTTTGGGATGTATAAAACTATAAACCATCCTCAACCTAAACCGAAAGTATGACCAACCGAACTACATCACCCAAAATTGTTTTCGGGTTGATTGTCTTATGAAATGCTATGACTATGTACTAAATTTTATACAAGAAGAATTTCGAGATATATAAGTTTATATATTTTGGTACTTCTTAAAAGTTAGTTATGTTTAAATTATATTTAAATCATGAGTACACTTTGCACATTGCACATTATGGATTGTGATTGTCATGTTGGTCCGGTTCGGTCCGTGGTTTGGTTCATTCAAAGGGTTATGTTGTTCATGTTATGATGGTTTGGGAGATGAACTCGCTGTGGCTACTAACGAATCATTGTGATAGTTCGGTGTCTGTTTGTTTGAAAGGTCACAAATGACCTATATACACAATGGCAATTTCTATTAAGCATACCAACCCCTTTGCGATGACACTTGTCGCCACCGTGTAAACTTTCAACTGGATCTGATATCAACGACCAACCATCATTACCTTCTTGATGACACAATAATCATTAGCAAAGACAAAAAAAAAAAACCGCTGATTGGTTAGTGTACTTTTCTTTTTATGATCGGTAAACTAACCTATTCCCTATTATGCAACCATGCATCTACGGGTTGGGTTGGGTTGGGTTTGGTTGACTTAAAATAAATAAAAATTAAATGCTTTGTACTTTTCTTTATCACAAATGTGTCTATAGTGGATGGGTTAATCACAACTGTAGTTGCAGGGGGTGTTTCCAATTGCAAAGTTGTTCGAATTTAAGAAGAACATTATGCAAGTTTTGATTCTTTCAATCGATTTATGATTCAAATCTTTGTTCATTTGTTCAAGGTTCTCGTAAATTGCTGAATATTTTATGCCATCTTCTCTTTATGTAATTGTTAAAGTCTGACAGTTTAGACATGGAGTACCTTGGGAAATTTTGGAGTTTGTGATGGTTAGTTTGCAATTTGCAGAACCTTTCGACTTACAGACTGGATGTTTTTATTAAAAGATTGACTTTTTAAATACTTTGAATTCATGTTTTTGGAACTGTTTACAAACAAATTATGTAGGTTGGTTAACCGTTTGTGACCTTTACATGTTGGTACGCTTTGTGGGTCTGCAATTTGATTCAATCGAAAGGGGTGGTGTGGGTTCAAGTCATGATTGTTCGGTTTGTGACCTTCCCACTAGATTTGCTATCATACCATTTCTTTTCATGATTACAGAAAAAAGGTTGATGTGTAATCTTCCCACTAGATTTGCTATCAACAACCATGCATACTCTCACTAATTGTTAACATATATACTAAGCACTTGGTAAAGATACAAATATCGTCGATTGGTCATTTTACTAAAATAAAAAATCAGCGCAATACTTCTATCATTTCGCTAATTGATATGATGACAAAACATATGTTTTGTGATGTGTTTCATTGTTGTAAATGTCAAGCAAACCACGTACCTACCCACCTACCGTCTCTTATATGCCAGATTACTAGAGAATCATATTATAATTAAACAACATTTGTAGTTATTTGAAATAGTTGATAACTCAATGATTCAATTGACATATCATCATAAATTAAGGCAATGTTGATAGAGGATTCTAAATATGTTGTTACATTGTAGATTATGAAGCTACTTGCCACGAATTGTATGCTTTGATTAAATAGCGTGGTCGAAATTGCTTTAAGAGTATAGACCACCTGTCTTGAAGCTATTGCCAATAGACTATCATTGTTGTTCTATAACGACAAAACTATCATATAAGGGGGAAGGGGCACTACCCGTGAGGTTTTTTAACTTCACTAGTTTCAACCAATCCTGCACTGCCACATCACTTCACTGATTTCCTTCATTGAAACCGTTTTTTTTAGAGGCAATACTCCACTAGTTTTTTACCCAATAATTAATTATTTTCACACATATATCATAATAATAATAATAATATTTTTTTCACTCTCTCTCTCCTCTAAACTCACACCACTCATTTTTTTAATAATATCTTTCCCACCCTCTTTCTCCTCTAAAAGCAGCACGGTAAGAAGAACCCGTATTTAGTTCACGGGACCCCTACCAGCACTGGTGGCGACGGTGTTACCGTGTTGGTAATGGGATACCCGTGACCTTTTCTGGTGGCGCCCCATCCCCTAAGAACCCAAAATAGCGTGAAATGCGTGAAATGATTATTAATTAAACTATTGTTGTTTACCATAATTTGAATGCTAGATGTGGTAAATTTGTTAGTTTATTGATGCCTTATATAATCATGTTTCATCTAGTGTGAAATGATTAATTATAACAATAAAAACGAGTTAAATTAGTCAAAAGTAGGGGTGCAAATGAGCCGAGCAGCTCGTGAGCTACTTGAGATTGGCTGGATAAAAAGCTCGAAACAAGTCGAGCCTTATCGAGCTCAAGCCGAGCTTGAACCTAAAACAAAGCTCGTTTACTTATCGAGTACAAGCTCGACTCTGGCATAGGAAGCCCGCCAGGCTCGTCAAGCCTTAGTATAATATTAGGTTTATAAATATTTTATATTATTTACCACACATTTAAAGTTGTTTAATAAGCAAGCCGAGCCGAGCTTTTGACTTATCGAGCCATAAACGAGCCTATTATATATATTATTTAATTTAATATATTAACTAATAAACACTAAACGAGCCGAGCTCGAGCTTTAAAAACAAAGCTCGAACCGAGCTGAGCTTGAGCTCTTATAAGTTAATCGAGCTCGAGCTCGAGCCTGGTCGAGCTCGGCTCAACTCGAATCGTTTTCACCCGACGCCGATGATGGCCAGCCCAGCTGGTCGGAGGTGGGAGGGTTTACCACCTTGTGTGGGTTCCCGCCCGGGAGGTCTCGAGTTCGATCCACGGGGTATGCAAAATATGCGAAGCCTTCGGGCGAGGGGTTGAAAAGCCTGTATGCGCGGGGGATCGAACCGGGGTGGGTAGGTTCGTTGGCAAGCGTCTTACCCGGGTGAACTACGCCGATCAAAAAAAAAAAAACCCTTCACAAAACACTTCATTAATAAAACCTTGACCGTTATTAAAATAATATAACTATCATCGCCCTATTCAATGCATTGATCACATTAAAAAGACTAAATAAGGTCCAAGAACCGTGTGACATAACAAATTATAAGATAAGACATAGTGCACAAAGGAGAAATTAGTAATTTCCAACGAGAACTTACCACCGATAGTTCTAAGAAGCGTCTACAATTTGGATTTTATTAACTGAAGAACCAAAAACATGTGCATTGTATTTGTATCTATTTGACCTTTGACCTTGGACTTCAAACTTGTCAACTTTTAATAAAAAAATGTCGTACACACGCCCATGCTTGTCTGGTCGTTGAAATCTGCTCTTTTTTTTTTTTTTTTTTACAGCTCTTATTGGCTGTAAAAACATTTGTTTATTAAAAGTCTTAAATACCCTTTACGTAAAATGACGATGCATCGAACACGTAGTATAGACATCCAAGGGTATTAAAGTAATTAACAATCCAACCCCACATGTGTTTTTCTTTTCTTTCTTGTAACCAGTGGAGTTGTTATAGCCGCCAGTCCAACGTATTTCTTAGTACATGAATACTTTCTAAACGAACTTGATAACGATATTAATAATCCTTTTTTTTTAACGACAGACTTTCTTTGTGTTTGTTCACCATACTTTCTAGATTACAGAGCCTCGGTATTTCACTTTAGCCAGACTATGTAATCTTAATTAGGCCCACGCTAGCTTTAAAGTTTGGCTTGGGCGTTTCTCTAGGAAACCATACCGCCGGTTGCCACTTGAAAGTTGTTGTGCCGTCACAAGAGCATAACTCTCTACTGTAACACATGGTCGGACGAAAACCTGGGTGAGCTCGGGATTCGAACTGAGGCTAGCTCAAATCTTTTATTGCCATAATCCGTCAAAAGTTACACAAGTGGGGATTAAAATAATCTAAGAGCTAAAAGTAGTCCATTAATATAAGTCAATATTTTTATTTATTATATAAAACGGTGATGAATACAAAACTTTTTACCGGTTGTTTTTGGTTGGAAGTTTTATCAACTTGAGAGTCTACTATTATCGAGTCAAGACTAGTTAGATTAATCAAAATTTCAGTATTGGTGTACACTTTAAGAAAAAAAAATACACACGGGTAATCGCTGATCACACAAACAATATAACAAGTTGTCGTTCAAAAAATATAAAATAAATTTAAAAATTATAATTAATCTGCTTCTTTTGGGCTTAGAGCATCAACAATGAAGCAAAAGCGGATTGGTTCGCTTGAATTGGACGGAAGGAACCGGGCAAACACCCATTGGACTATTGGAAGGGTTGGTCCGATGGGGTTGGGTTTGGCAGAACAGACCGGTCCGCAGAGGCGGAGTTAGGGGGGGGGGGGGGACTGAGGGGTATCAACCCCCCCCCCCCCCACAATGGCCCAAATTTGTTAAGTTTTTAAGGCAAAAATTCGATAAAATTGTATCAAGCCTCCCTGTTTTTAAGGTTAAAATTCAATAAAATTGTATCAAGCCCCCCTTAACGCTCACTCCAATAATCTAAGCCCCCCTTATCATGAAATCCTGGCTCCCCCTCTGCCGGTCCGGTTTGGAACATGTGGGCCCCAAATTAATCTGATTTTCTCAATAAATTAAAAATAAAAGTTTTTTTTGTGTCTGTATATATATTAAATAAAAAGAAAAATAGGGGATGAACTGGAGGTTTGAAATAGTTTATGGTTGTAGGAAAAAAGTGGGTTTAAAATTGTTATGTTTTGAAATGATGTAGCGTGGTGTCGTGGTGAGATGACGGTTTAGAATTTCATACCACCTCTACCATTGTGATGCTCTTACCGTGTTATCGTCTGAAAATATATAGTATCAATCGAAAGCCAAATAAAATACAATGTCTAACTTTTACCCTTGCCAATGTACTAAAGTTCTTTATGGTATAAAGCATAGTTAGTAGTACATCTTTTTCTTGGTAATAAATCATTAAATACTCAAGGGGGTGCTAATTTTAGATATGAAATTGTTCCATTACAATGACATTTGAAATGGAGCACATAATACTAGAGTTTCTATTTCTTTGTCATATAGTGTACTTCTTAAATAACGAGACATCGTATCACATGACTTTGGAACTTAAAACACGATTGTGACATTCTGAACACCATTTTGGAAATTCTTTTCGATAATATGTGATAGTAACTTTAGTCAATAATTTTAGTCAAATAGGTTTGACGAAGTGGTTAGTCTATTACTCGGTTTATTTGTTACTTTTTAGTTCATTTATTGTAATTCTATAGATCTAACCACAAATGATCATAAAACCAAAATTTTCATTTAAAAATCATCTTTATTTAAAATGTAAAGCATTTGCATTCATCGAGATGGAATTATTAAAAAAGAAAACATGATACACAATGATAATATTATTAAATATTATATGTTAGAATAAAATACTAAAATAGCAAGAATTGTTCATTACTTAAAAACTTTGACAAGTATTCATCATTCGCCCATACTTCTATCCAAACAATGGTCCGTCGTAAGTTTTCGATAATAAGTTATCGTCCCAAAGATTCTTACGACATTCATATTAAATAATAACAGAAAAATCATTGTTATAGTTCTATAAAGTAATGAATAGACTTTTAAGAGATATTTGACTCGTAGTTAACGTGCTTAGTCTTACTTGTACAAGGAATTTGTGGTGATCTTTTTTCCTATTTATGAGTATACCTTATTGTAATGGGCATGCTGAAATACGTATAAATATTTATGGTATCAAGGCCAATCCTATTGTGCTCTCGTTTTTTTTTTCCGATGTTTTCGTTGTCGGGGTGACACCCAAGGTCAAAGTGTCCATTGTTGACACTACTATTGAGGTTGGAGTGCATGAAGACGAGGCTTAGGTTGAGGTAGTGAGGCGATCAACATACTGCAGAGAACAAGTGTCGCGTTGTGGCGTAGGGTGATATTAAGCGAAGTTTAACAACGGACAACTAATAACATAATGAAGTCAAGACTGTCACTTCACGATTTAGGGTTTACTAGTAAACTTAGTGTTAAATTTTTATTGGATTAAGCGGTCTAATTATATTTTATTTGTATATATTAGGCCAAATGTTATATATAAAACTATAAATATTGCTGTGATTTGTACTTTGTGTATAGATAATTATATACATAATAAATTAATAATAATTTATTCGAGTCGAACCGAGCCGAGCGGATCTTTGTTCGTGCTTGGCTCGTTTACAAATCGAGCCGATCAGCTCATTTACATCCGAGCGGAGGATCAAACGAGCATCTTTTGGGCATTTTCCAAGCGAGCGGCGAACAATTTGAACAGAAATATGTTAATTTGTTTATATATGCATGATTTTGAAGAGTTAGAGGTTGTTTGGTAGCCTCTTAACCATTCAGGTCTGAATCATTCAGCATTCAGACTGTTTGTTTCAGCATCCGAATGGAATGATTAAGAGGGTGTTTGGGATTGCGTTTTGAATCTGATTTTTAGATTATTGCGTTTTGAAAACACAGATAATCAGTTTTTAGTGTTTGGATTGCGTTTTGAAAACGCAGATAATCAGTTTTTTAGGCTACCAAAACGAAATAATCTATAAGTAGTTCCACCCCTGCTTTTCCAAAACGCATAATCTGTTTTGAATAATCAATCCCAAACACCCCCTAAGTGCTGAACCATTAAGCTAAGAATGATTTAGCTCTTAACAATTCAGAGTCTCTTAACCATTCAGACCATCTTAATGATTCAGCACTTAATTAACCAAACAGCCTCTTACTCTTACACTTTAGTGATCACAAATTCACAACTTTCATTCTGTACTACATATATTCAGTATAAAATACATTAGATCAAATGTTGCAAACTTGCAATTACATGCCTCCTCCACTTCTCCCCTCATAGAATATTCATACGTTAACCCCACAAGCCACATACATACCTATATTTAAGAAATAAATTGACCAACACCATCACGTTTTAAAAACATGCAAATGTACTTGAATAGTGCATGGAGCCAACGAACTTTCATGGCAAGTCACACAAATATTATTATAAAAGGTAAAACACAATACCGTAACACTTTAACTTATTCTTCCCAAATATATATAAATACACCATCTTAAATCCAAATTCCAACATTCCAACTATTCAAACATCAAAATCACAACAACTCAAAAACATCAAGAGTTGAACACACGTTAACTAAAACAAGATAATGTTTCAAGATGATCAATCATTCATGTCGGAATCCGATCTCTCTTTTCTTGATTCAGTCCAACACCATCTTATCTACGATTCCCAATTCTCCAACCTTTTTCCAGGAACAAACAATGGATTATCGGGCAACGGGGCAACAGTCGAGGATACCGCGGTTTCTAGCGGGTTCAAGCAGCCTGTGGTGAAGCTTGAGCGGTCAGAAGAAGTGGAAAACCAAGTGGGACAAGAGAGTCATGCGCCACAAGAGTTTAGAAAGTTTAGGGGAGTCAGGCGGCGGCCGTGGGGGAAGTATGCGGCCGAGATAAGGGATCCAGCGAAGCGTGGGGCGAGGGTGTGGCTTGGGACGTATGAGACCCCGGAGGATGCAGCTGTGGCTTATGATCAAGCCGCGTATAAGATACGTGGGTCGCGGGCTTTGTTGAATTTCCCACACTTGATTGGGACGAATATGGCGGAGCCAGTGAGGGTGACTCCACGAAGGAAGACGATGGCGGAGACTGCTGTGTCTCCGCCATCGTCTTCTTCAGAAGATTGTGGTATGGAAAGACCGAGGAAAAGTAATAGTGGTGGTATAAGATTGGACGATTCTTATTTTAGGCCTTACTAAGATGAATGATTTATCGATTCATTTTATTAGTTTGATTCTTTTAATTAAGGAAGTGAAATTAAATTTTTTGTTTCCAATTTAAATAATTTCTTACATGTAAATGTAATTAACGTTTGAATTCTTTGAATGTTTGGATTTGGATCTTGATGTAGAAAAATATGAATGCAACAGTTCTTTATCTTGAATGTGTACCGTGTGTTTATATTTTAATGTTATGGAAATGGAATAGAGGAGCTTGGTAGGTGTCAATAGGTAGTAAAACATGGCAAAAGGTGACAAAAGGTGGGGAAAGGTTACGATAAGAGGTAGCAAAATTGTGACAAAAAGCAAAAGCTAAAGCAAAAAGGTGACAAAAAGCGGTAGGAAAACGGTGACAAATGACAAAGAGGTAACAAAACGGTGACAAATCAACGGTAACAAAAACTTAAATGGTAGCAACCAGGTGACAATAGAGCAATGGACACGTGGTTTTACTACCTAGTATTTTTGTGGTAAAACTGTGACAAAAAGGGAAATTGTCACCCTTTTGCCATAAAAATGTGGTAGCAAAAAGCGTATTCTCAATATTAAATATTAACAATTACAAAAGAGATGGATCTTTAAAGACAAAATTAGGTTAAATTCTTACCACAATGTGTAAGTTTAACTGGTCCTAAACGTATGATTGAATTCGTAATTCTAACTTTTGTTTTAGAGTTTGTTATCTGGTCCTAGGAACACCGTGGCGCTAGCTTGCTTACGGTGTGGTCCAAATGAGTTTCACGGGAGTTGCTTACTATGCGGGAGATAAAGCAACGAAGGAAAAGGTATACGCGGGAAACAGGCTCACATGGGGTGAAAATTCATGGTGGCGGCTTTCAAATCGTTCAACCATCCTTCTCCGATGTGTTTACGTTCGATTCAAAACTATTTTCGGATTGTTTGGGAGGGAAGCAGTTCCCACCTTAGGCCAAGACATCATAACCAATTAATCAGGTCTCCTGGCTCCCACTCTGAAATGTAAAATGAAAAATTTGTAAAAACCGAAAACTATAAGGAGTAAACTTTATAGTGGAAAAAGGGTTAGGGTTATAAATGAAAATTGATTTGTGATAAATTTATAAAATACCAAAAAAAAAGGTTGAAAGTAAAAAAAGTATTATAATAGAAAAAAGACCGACAAAATAACAAAATAGCTACGGTAGCTGAAGTGCACTCAAAATTAATATATATTAAAATTGTTACGAGGTGACTACGTAAGTTCCGTAGGCCACTTTGTATAAAACTTTTGTTTTTGGTCAAGTTGTGATTCGTTTCTATATTCAATATTACTTTTGATTTATTTTATTCCTTAAAATTAATATATTATCACTTGATCAAAAACCAAACAATATATAATTGTCTACTACATCAAGGTTTATATATTTTAGTATAATATTAATATGACGTTACTATATATGCAGCCTTCAAGACAAGTTTTTATCTTAATCGACATAAGAACACATTAATCATAGTAGTTTATAGAGAGAGAATGTAATGATTAATAGTTTCTCGCATCCAGTATTTGATTTAGTGAGACGATAGCGAGCGATCGACCAATGTACGTTGCGTTATATTTAGAGACATGTCGACTCGAAGACTAACAGGAAATTATATATGTTGAATCCTAACATTGGGTCTAACAACTGATACTCAGGCTCAGGTTTTGTTAGTCTTTAAGTGGATACATCTATGATCTAATCAGTTTAACAAGCTAAGACTTTTAACTCTAATTTCTGAGTGTTGAGATATGAATAATCATTAAACTTGCAAAAATTAAATTGTGACATAATAAAGTTTGGTACCACGATTCTAGAACACGTCTCTGTGGCAGATGATGTGCATTTTTCTGACCTTCTATAAAGGTCCAATGACGCTACATGATAAGGCTAAAATTCTTTTTGTATATCCAGCCCAAGAAAATATGTAGTAATGGTAGTGACGGGTTTTTCTATATAAGCATAATAATAGTAAGACCTCAAAAATGATTGTTCATAGATGGCTACCACCATTATCATCAGTTGATCGCCTCCGATCTTTAACCTTTTCAGCTTGGTGAGGCGACAAAAAAATATTTTGCGACAATACTCAATTATTGTTAACATTTTGGCGGTAGTAACATCCAACGTAGGCTTTGCATAGGTGAGCACCTGACTCTAACTTGATTGACTGTTAACGTTAGCTAGTGACATTTTGTCATTGCAACAGTTGTAGTTTGGACGATGGCGACACTTGGGGGTTAGCATTTTCAATGTCTTTTTAGGATCTGTTTCAAGTTGGTCAATACCGGCTATGGATGTCTTAAATGTAGTTAGTTATACATTGCTGCTAGTCAACGAACTCGGGTGGCTCTTTGGCCATTGATTCTTAGTTGCACCAGAAATAACTATAACTAATATTATTAAGTTATAAGGTTACAATGATCCTAAATTAGTAGGCAGAGATTATATTATACTAACACTATAATGTCATTATATTTCCCCATATGGGCGTATGGTACCCCTACGTTTTGTACTAACTACACAATCAATAGTGTACTCCAATACAAGGAAAGGGAAGATCTTGGATTAGCTCCGATCTAAATGAGAAATCCTCCAGATTAAACTCTGATGAAGGAAGAGTAGCACAAATCAGGTTTTGAAAACACTGGTTTCGGGTATGATCAAGACTCAGGAGGGTCAAAAACAAAGCATTGCAATGACCATTCGGGTTTTGATACGGTTGGGTATAACCAACTTGTAACCAATTTCAAATCAAAGGGTATGGAAGCAATATATACCAACGGGTGGCTATGGAACCGGGTACGAAGGAACTTTTTTTAATACCGAGTTTCGGGTAGGGTTTCATACCCGGTTTTTGTGCACCTCCGTATGGAGTTGAGGCGTGAGTGTGACTGGTGATGAGATTGGGCCTTCACTGCTGTTAATGGACTGGATATTTTGGATGGAAATTTGAAAGTATCAGTTATCACAATTATTATTTTAAACAATATTTTACTTTCAACTTTCAACTCAGGGATGCATCATTATTTTATGTTGGCTTACCATGTATTAAATGGTGTTATGTGATTTAAATGCAGAATCCAGCAGCTTACAAGCATATAGGCCAACTAGACACAAGGCTAGACACAGCAGCAAATTTGGCAACCATGCATATCGTACACTTGTGTAAAAGAACAGCGATGCTGTGCCCATACCCATGCGGCCCTGCCTGCCTTATTAACTTCGAAAAGAACACCAGAATCACAAAACATACATTTTAGGTAGTTACATATCAATACAAAAACGACTGTTGGTACCCATACACTTTCAAAATTATAATACCGAGGCTAGCCCTGCCCTGCCTGACATTCATTATTCGTACACATTTAGTATATTTATGTTGGTCTTTACTGTGTGTATGCAAGTCTGTGAAGCTTGAAGCACTCTGAAAACCCTGAAAACAAGTAATCGATCTTTCATTAGACTTGTGATCCTAAGTTTTAGTGTATAAAGTGGAGACAGCATTTCCTTTTTTAGGCTTTTAGCAATGTTCTAAGCCAACCTTTTTATAGATTTACAGCCATGATGCAATAGATATAACATTGTATTTGGCTAGCATAATTCCTCTCTATTTTAATTTGGAATGGTATTTTAGATAAGTCAAACTATGTTACTCTTAAGCAGACAAATCCAGTACAATGTACAATTTTCAATGCATCAGTTACATGTCACCATGGCACACTTATGCTAGATTTGGGTACTTCACTGCTGGATGAAGAGTTCCCTGAAACTTATCTACGGGGAAATATATAAGCAAAGTAGAGTTGCGAAATTAGGCAGGTTGAATAATGTGTCGAACAAGTATTTTTTAGTACAAATCGGGTCAGTCTAAATCATATTTTTGTACAAACTGTTATATGTAATTAGTTGGTCAAATATAATTACCAAGCAATATGATTTCATTACGTATCTGTTTTTTTAATAAAACGACTTGCATTTATGCATCAAAATTACACTTTTGAGTGACTTTTTCATCCAGCTGAAACGGCCTATTTCCATTTAAGCTGCTTTTGATTTTACCGGTTTTGACTTGTTAGAGATAAAATACAACCCGAATCCATCGCTCATTGTCAGAGTACTATAAACAGCTCAAACTCATTTAGTTCATGCCCAATAATTAACTTTATCTTGCCATGCAAACTTCTATGAATGATTAAAATTATATATATTTTCTGGAGAATGTACTAGTTATTTAAAAAAAACTTACAGGAAAAAGAAAAGGGAAGTCAACCACCAATATGTATCATTGGTCTATTTGGTGTCTTGGCGATATCAAACATTCCAGCATGAGAGGCCTTCTTTCTTTTGACCTGAAACAAAAGCTAAAATTTTGAATTTATTGTAATCCAGTCACAAAAAGAGAGAAAAAAAAAATCATTAATTATTTAAGTAAAAAAATGCCCAATTATTTACACCAACATAAAATTGGTATATCCTAATATATAAATCAAAAAATAAAAAGCATAAATTCCTTATATATGGTGCATGGAAGATATACACATACCGCCGCCGAAATAATTTGTTGTAGTTCGTTATCATCAGCACCATTACGAATAGGATCCCTTAAACTAACCTGGAAATGTGTTTAAAAAATGTATAAGAACTAATACAAGAGGTTTCATAAAAGAAACTGCATAAAAGCTAATATACCTCTGATGGACCAAACAGGCATACTTTTAGGTTTCCATCAGCTAAAAGTCGCAATCTGTTGCAACCACTACAGAAGTGATTTGTCATTGAAGTGATGAAAGAAACTGTGCCTTGATGCCCATCTATTGTAAAATTTTTGGCTGTCTCTGTTGGGTGATCTTGAATCCTCTGAAGCCCTGAAAACCGTTTACCCTGTTTCAATTATAATCAGTGACTGGGATTAATAAGAAAATAAAACAAGAAATATAGTGGGATTATCTGCCATAGCTGTACCTTACCACTATGTCCAACATCTCTGCATAGGATACAAGTTTCTTCACATTCCAAACATTACCATCAAATGGCATGAACTCAATAAAACGTACATTAATTGGTTTATCCTTTGTTAACTCTACAAAATCGCAAATCTCATCATCGTTGAATCCACGCATCACAACACAGTTCACCTGATAGAGAAAAGGAGAGAGGGTATGGTATGTTAGACAAGCATTAAAATGCTATTCTATAGCCAAAACTGGAGGTGGCAATTTCGGCATTCTAATGAGGCGATCTTATGTTTATCTCAAATGGGACAGTCAGGTAATAAAAGTTAACTGGGCAAGCAAGTTGAAACTTGAAAGTTGTCCCATGTGAATTATAGTGTGTAAAGCCTCCTAAATTATTTATATTTAGAAAACTAAATAATGGTTGATAAATATACATGTAATAATATTTGACAAACAGATTAATTGGTTATAAAGTTTAGGACAAAAAGTGTTCAGGGACTACCCAACCCGCCCCATAGTGACCCATACAAAAAAAAAACACCCATTTTGACTCATTGTACAATCCACCAGACCTGCACATTTTTCTACATCTAGGCAAAAACCAACAGAAATTAGAAAGTACAAGGAAAAAATAAGAACTTGAAGAAGATAAATACCTTAACAGGGTTGTATCCTAGGTCTACCGCTGTGTAGATTGACTCCATTACCCTTTCATGACCTTTACGCCTAGTCATGAACTCAAATTTTGCAGGAACAAGTGTGTCTAAGCTAATATTAAGCAAATTAAGTCCACAATCTTTCAATTTCGGAAGCTTTCTTGCTAATGCAAGCCCATTTGTAGTCATCGCAAGTGTTTTCAGTCCTTTCAAATTAGAAAGCTGTGAACATATCTCTTCAATATCCTTCCTAATACTAGGCTCCCCACCAGTCAACCGGATTTTATTCACTCCAGAACTTACAAATAAATTTGCTACACGTATAATTTCACTTTGTGACATAACTAGAGGACCAGGTGTCAGCTCCACACCTTCTGCTGGCATACAATACTGGCAACGTAAATTGCAGCGTTCTGTTAGCGATATTCTTAAATAAGTGTGTAATCTTCCAAACGAATCAACCAGCATATTAGAAACGGTTTCATCTTTTACTGCATCGTCTTGGATTTTTTCGGGCATAGTTGCATATCTCTTTGACCATGAATCTTCTGCATGAGTAGTAGTCAGAAGCTGGCTATGATAAATTCCAAATTGGAAGTGCGATTTCAGTTTAGATTTGACCTGTTTTATCAAATGTAAAATAGTCAATTATACTTTCTCAGAAATGATCTACAGCTTTCTATCATAGCAACAAGGTAAAGACAAAGATTATGTAACTGTCTATGTATCTCCTAATACAAGTATATCATGCTTTATAGGTGTATATGGCTATGGCAAATCATCTAGCACTTCTGACTCTCCGTCTCACTTTCTAATTTCTGATGAATAAAAATTAAACTTATAATTATCATTGACAACAGTGAATTATAACTGTAAGTTTTACATCAAGTTTCACAACTTTCTGTTTCTATGTAATATTTGAACTATAATTCAAACTTAGAGAGTTAGAGTATACTAAGCTACTGAAAACAGGAATCTACGCCTCTGAAATATTGGAACCTAAACTCTGAATTATTTATCACTGGTTACCAAAACAGCTTCATATTCCAAAAAAAAAACACACACAAAACAAAACAAAAAAACTCGCCTACGAATCTTCAGGCAATTCATCAATGTTTTGAAAACCTGGACAGGACAGGGAACCTGAAGCATAACAGGTCCTGGTTCGTGGTTAGGATGTTGAACCGGAAAACTGGCCTGTTGAACCAGAATTTCAGGGGGTTGACACAAATTGATTAAATTCTTCAAATTTTACCCTATTGATTTTTCTAATATTTATGATGCCATTGGTTCTTACATCCGGTCCGACCAGAGGCCTGTAAATGAACCGAACAGACAAGAACAAGGGCATGTTCGTGTTTGTTGTTTTAACTTTAACCAAACACGAACATATAACCGAACACGTTTTTTTGTTCGTGTTTGTTCATTAACATGTCCGTTCATAAATGAACAAGTATACATAAACGAACATTCACGAACATAAATGAATGAACACAACATTTGTTCATGTTTGTTCATTTAATTAAACACACATAAACGAACATCCCGCCGAACAAGTTCACGAACAGTTCATGAACGTTCGGTTCGTTTACAGGGCACAGGCCTACCGGTTCGACGTCAGGTCTAGGGGTGTTCAGAATTCGATTCGAATTTGAAAAATTCGAAATTCGACTTAATTCGATTCGATTATCAAGAATTCGATTCGATGATCAAGAATTCGAATTCGATTCAATTCGAGTTCAGTAAATCGAATACGAATTTGTGATTTTAAATTCGATTCGAAATTCAAACAAAAATATTACACATATTATTATATATATAATTATATACATACCTATAGCTTTAGAACATGGGTTAATCTATGAATTTGACCTAAGTCATAAATTAGCCCATTACCAAGCCCAAGCCTAACTAAAGCCCATAACTTAAGTCTTAACCTTAAAACGAATTTATTCGAATTCGAGTTGAGTTTTTTATTCGAATACGAATTGGTCAGCTTTAATCGAATTCGAATCCAATACGAATCCAGTAAAAAAATTAAATTATTCGAAAAATTCGATTCGAATAATTCGAAAATTAGTTATTCGGTTCATCATCGATTCAATGAACACCCCTAGTATCGAACACCCCTAGTCAGGTCTGTTTTCTGGTCCAACATAATCATAACTTCTTGCTTTATGCCGGAGAACACCACCAGAAATACTCCAAAAGCATTCGCAAAGCGTTTAATTAACCACTGAATTAATCTGTTAACCTATTCTCATCAACAGATACAACTAATTAAGCAAGCTCAATTCTCATCTTTCGTCTGAATCTCAAAATATTAAAACAACTACACCTACAATTCAGTTGTACAATTTTGAACAAACAGCATACAATTATTATACAAACTCACTCAATTAGCTTTTGTGTACAAAATCGTTGAACTATAAACCCTAGCTGAATAATATCTACTTCACTGATAAACAATCCTCACTAATCCTTCCACTTCGTAGTAAATAATAATCAGCTTAAACAAATCAAAATTCAAAACAATAAGCATAAAAATCAGAAACGGATGAATTGGAATAAGACGAACCGAAGTAAATGTTGTGAAACGGAGATGCCAGTCAGATAAATAGGGCCTCATGGTTTGTTAAGGATGAAAGAGAAAGTAGCTGAATTACGAACCCTAGATAGATAGATATGTTGTAAATAAGTGAAAAAAAGAGGAAGAGGTAGAATTTGGCGTTTATGGTGGTGGCGTTGTCCATTTACGTCTGTGATATGGCTATTTTATACCAAAAATACAGCCAGTCAGGCTTGTCAGTGTCCCAAAGGGCACCTCACCTATTCTAGAGTTAGATTTGACATGTGTCGGACAAACGACATTTTGAGTTTTGACCATGGGACAGACCGTCTAAAACTCTAATGCCTGATGGACTGATGGTACAAAATGGAGCCCCATCTAAGCGTAACATATACGTCACGTTAAAAGAATGTTTTATTTAGCTTTCCACTAACATTCACAAAATAGAATAATGTCTCTTTAATTAAAAGAAAAAAATAAAAGATTTCACAAGTGATTAATAGCACAACACCCCCCCCCCCCCCCCCCCGTGGTGCCTAGGAAATAGGGGGAGAGACGCCATTGATGGAACAAAAATGCTGAGATGGCAGGGACGTCACCCATGCACCGTCCAACCTAACCCAACAGCCACTTCAGTAGCGGACCATGTTTGATTAAGTGGTTGTTGTTTGAGTTTATCTCTTTTGTATAACTCATTTAACTAAACCGGTTATTGATAAAGATTAGATTAGTACTGATATCATATCAAATAAGTAGCGTACCAATGCTGAAATTTTGTTTAAACTAAACCTTGAACTACAATACCCGAATTAAGATAATTTCAAAACCAAATAATGTATTGTGTATGTTCGTTTGGTACCAATTTGATATAATAATCAGTATTGGGTATGAAATTTCTCATCCTTAGGTTATTATATGAACTCGCTTACGACTCATTTAACTCTTTATTTGGTACCAATTTGATATAATAATCATTATTGGGTATGAAATTTCTCATCCTCTTTATTATATAACTTACAAACCTTATTAACATGTTTACAACTTCATTGTTATGCACCAATCAATTTAACATGTTTGGATGAATAAGTTAAAAGGGATGGTATTCACCTATTCGGGTTAGATGATTCAACGTCACTTGTGATTAATGAGGTACTGAATTGTTTTAAGTATATTAACAGATAACTAGATTAAATCAATCAACCTCTAAGCATAACACAATCATTTCTAAACGCGAACGTTGTGCAAATATCTATACTATATTATAATGCATGAGGCAGGGACTTCTTAAATTTTAAACAATACAAATATAATTGCTTAAGGTACAACACTAAATGCACATAATAAAGATTTTTTAAGGGCAAATATGTCTTTTAGTTAGGGTGAAACAACCTAAACTATAAACATGCTTCTAGAAGTTAAGAACTTTATTTTCATTAACAACCCTAAAATGAGGCTAAAATAGTCATTCAAATACTTTTACATTTTAGTACCTCATTTTAGTTACTTTAATTACCTAATGACATTTTCCCCATAAAAGAATGTTACAATGTTGAAAATTTAAAAGTTCGACCATTAACTGATTTACATATCACAATGCACATGCAAATTACTCGTATAGCTTAATGTACAACTATTTAATGCATGACTAATGAAAATCTTCTACATGGTTCAATAAATAAGAGGCGGCAACAAAATCTCATTTCAAAATCTAAACCCACATTTCTCATAGTTTTTTTATCTCTCTCTCTATATAATCTCATTTTGTTGTACATTTCTCATAGTTTGTTTTTTTTTATCTCTCTCTATATAATATATATGCATTTGCTATATCTCTATGTAACTATGTTCAAATCCTCACACTAAAGAAGAAATTGCTAACCAGGTTTTAACTCCCCCCAATGTCTTCAAATTTTGAAATCCATGCCCTCTAATACGCTCTTAAGCTTTTATTCCTCTCATACTCCCCCCAAATACCATATTCGATTTGGGTTTGATTACGTTCGTTAAGGATGATAATCGACTGATACTAATCTATGCCCGTGTTTTGGCGGTGTAATTGGTGTTTAAAGGGACCGATTGAAGCTACTCAGGGGTCGGATCGAAGATAACCATCATCGTATGCATGTAAGTGTGGTATTCAACCACTTTTTTTCAATCGTCTCATGATTCTTGGATGTTCTGAGCATAAAGAAGGAGAGGTAAAATCCATAGTCATGGTTTTAATACATCTAATTCATTAAATTAGGACTTTAAGTGTAAGACGTCTTAGTTAGATTCTCTGGATTTACTCATCGTCTTCAGCACCTCATTCCCAAATCCAATCTCAGGTATGCTTTTTTGGGTTTTGATATAGGTTCTCAACTTATGACTGTTTTGCGTAGAAACATGATTGTTGCTCTTTAATCACATGTAATGGTCATTTTGCATTGCAGATCTAGCGGCGGAGTTACTTCCGGCATATATCCCTTGCCTCTAGCAAAGGAATCCGGGTATCCTACTGATCTGTTAAAGTATTGTTTATGTGTTTGATAATCTTCCGAGAGAGTTTACTGATTTGTTTTGATGTTCATGTTATATAGAAGTTTTGCGTATGCTAATTTAGTTATACATAGGTAATATGTTACTTGAATATTGTGGGTGTGAATTTGTGTAGAAGCACAAGATAATTGTGTAAAACAAAGTTGAGCAACCTCTGCCCATAACGGGTTCCTACGATTTTTAGTATATGGTTTCCATGAAAATCATGTATACAAAGATCAGTATCATCATTTTCTTGTAGGATGAGGAGATTTGATCTTCTACTCCAATAGTATAAAGATAAATAATTGATAATATATAAGAGTTCATAACTTGAAATGCAATTCTTTATCTGTTTGTTTTAGACCAACAAGTGAATGTTTGTTTTAAAAGCACGAAGCGTACAAAAGAGACGAGATCTAAAACCAAGGTGTAAAGTTAAAATGATCGAAACCGATGACTTTTTTTTTGCCCAAGTTAATTTTTTTTATCATTAATCGATGAAACGATTGAATGTTCATAATTCATTAACCAAAACCGAATTGATCGAAACCAATCTGAAATATGTTAACCGAAATTTTTGTCTTTGCTTATAATTATGGCTTAAAATCAAACCAAACCGCGTCGTGCACACCCCTAAAGTAAATAACAAGTGTCGTTTCCCCGCCGCATCGCGCGGGCACCTCACTAGTATCCATAAAATATATCAAACACTTGAACCATAACACGGTGCACATATTCGCGAGTTGAGACAAACACAACCCAATAAACCCTAGTTTTTATTTTATATTTTACATGTTTTTAAAAATATAAACTTATAAAAAAATCTAATATAATAATATAAATGTGTATAAAGCAGTTGAATTGGAGCCTTAATCGCTCAATAACACCTTCTTCCCCAATTTATTCCTAACAATAATATTCCCTCCATTTGATTACACAATTATTCTGTCATTTTTATAGCGTAATTTCACAGCTTCCACCTCTTTGTTCTTTCAAAATTAAAGGTACGCTTTTTTTCATCTGTTTCGAAATTGTAGTCTGTTAGCTGAACGAAATGAAGATCGATTTGTTTTTGTATGATTTAAGCTGTTAGATCTTTATATTTCTCCTATTTGACGAAATTATGTTTGCAAATTATGCAGTGAGGTTTGATCCTCAACGATGGTGTTTTACAGGAGTGTTTCACTGCTTTCTAAGCTAAGAAATCGTGCTGTAAGTTGACTTTTTTCATTAGCCATGGGTGTCTATAGCCTCTATGCCTTTGATTTTGTTTTTACTTTTAAGAGTAATGTAATACCAAAGGGACAACGCTCTAGCGGTATCCGGTTCACTTTCTTTACCACAGTGGGCCTTCGGCGGCTTGGTTTTAAAAACCGTGAAACGCACACGAGGTCTAAAACCGAGGCGCAAAGGCAAAGCGTAAAAGCGGTGAGCTTTTCGTACGTGAGTCGCAAGGGGATTATATAATTTTTTTTATATATCCTATAGGTTTTTAGCATCCTTCACCCAAAAATCCTAAATATAGATATAAAGAAGGTTTATATATGATTTAACTTAAATGTACAACCTTTCTAGCTACATATATAATACTTTGAAGCACAAAAAAAAAACCAACTGTACAAAAAGCGCGCGCTTCAGTGGGATTTTTTCCCAAAAAAGCGCGCTTTTCTTGCGCATCTAGTACATTGCGCGCCTTATGTCACACAAAGCACAGGGCTTTGCACCTCATGTCGCCTCGCGCTTAAGGCGCGCTTTTTAAAACCAAGTTCGGCGGTGGGTTCCCTAGAATTGGCGATGGTCACCAGCGTTGTTTGCGATTGCGTGTGTGGGTGGCCTTTTGATGTATTTATTACTTATTACATTTTTTAACAAAATGTAAAAAAATGGTGTTTTATCAAAATGGCAGTTCTAATTTGGAAATTAGGAGTCTAGCTTCATAGATATGAACAGTGTTGTGGTCATATTAAAATAAACAAATGAATCCACCATCACTTATAAGGTCAATGAATTGATGAATCCTGGTGTTTCCAAACTTAATTAGCTTTCTCTTTATATTTTATACTCTTTCGAACCTGTAGTTGTGTTGTTTGACAGGTTCAACAGGGTAATCTGAGCAATTCGGTAAGGTGGCTTCAAATCCAGGCCTCCTCTGACCTTGTGAGTTTCCATACTTCATACTTTGCTTTGAGTTAATAACCATTTGAAATTATGTGTGAAGATTTTAAAGTTAGTTCGTTATGATTGTGCTAATTTGACTGTTGACTATTCGAGTTGGTGGTTATATAGTTTAGTCTTATACTCCCTGCGTTTAAAGAAGGCAGCATTTGCTTGTCATTTTGTTTGATAACAAATTTTTACTATTGAACGTGTTTCTAAAAGGCCTAAGGACAAACAAGTAAAAGTTATGAAACAAATTTGAAGTTATTTAATTATTATTTGTTGCTTACGGGTGATAATGTAAAGTTGGATTGTAAGCTTACTAGCAAAAGGAAATGATTATTTGATTTACAACATGCAAATTAGTTAGTCACACTAGGTTGTGTCTGTGTGTGTAAAGAGTTCATGTCTATCTGTATACATGATCTTGAATATGCGGTTATCTTTCTTTCATGTAGGACATCCGGTCACACCTTAAGGAATTAATTCCAGAACAGCAGGTGCATTTCTTAACATTGATGGTTCAATTGTAGCAATAAAAAGTTGGCATGTTGCAAAATTGTTAATCATTCATTTATTGTACAGGAACGCCTGAAAAAGATCAAATCAGAATATGGAAAAGTACAATTGGGTAACATTACTGTTGATATGGTAAATCCGTGATTCTTTAAGTAGCTTTTTTTAATTTCAGGTTTACTATTCTAGCAAGTTAGGCAAATTGGGAGTTCTACATGTGTATATACGTATTTTTAATCTCTTCTTTTCATGAGTAAAAGTTGTTTTAAACTCCCACCATTTGTTTAGTAAATCATTTTAATTTCTTAATATCTAACGTCGTGTTTTGTAATTTGAAAGGTAATTGGTGGGATGAGAGGAATGACCGGTCTGCTGTGGGAAACATCCCTACTTGACCCAGATGAGGTATATATTCTAGCCACCTGTCAGTATAATCTTTTTTATCTATTTATATGCATTAGGAGCTATAACTGATTATTACGATTCATATTAGTATGTTACACAACAAAATAAGTTGGTGAATTCATATTGAAAATGAGCCTTTTGTTTTTATTATTCAGGGAATTCGCTTCCGGGGTCTCTCTATACCTGAATGCCAGAAGGTACTGCCAGCTGCAAAACCTGGTGGAGAGCCGTTACCCGAGGGTCTTCTTTGGCTTCTTTTGACTGGAAAGGTAAACTGTAAATGTGCCCGATTTTGTTGAATTTTCATTTTTATTTGTTAATTATGACACCTTATATAACTGGTCAATGTTATTTCTGTGTTGACCTTGTTTTTGTTTTCTTATTTTCCTTCATAAAGGTGCCCTCTAAAGAACAAGTGGATGCCTTGTCTTCAGAATTACGCAGTCGTGCCACTATCCCAGGTCTCATAATATAATTTCCTTTGAAACTAATAATATAAGGGAAACATGTTATTAACCGATGAAGTCTGTTTATTGTTGTAGATCACGTGTATAAAGCTATTGATGCGTTACCTATAACAGCTCATCCAATGACTCAGTTTACAACTGGTGTTATGGCTCTACAGGTAATTATATTGTCATTGTTTGACCCACTTCCCTTTAAATGGGTTGATTTGGGATATGCTTTCCCCATTTATTAGTTTAACACCAGAATTCAGTAGGTTGAGTCTTTTTTTAATCACAGGTACAAAGTGAATTCTCAAAAGCATATGAGAATGGGATTCATAAATCCAAGTGCGTATATCTTCTGATTTTTATATATGTTGTAAGCACCCCTGTGTAGTCAAAGTCGCAAGGCACACTCAACTCAAGGGCAAAGGTTGCGCCTTGCGTATGTCTGAGGCGCCTAGGCACACCTGGAGCACTTTTGACTACATAGAAACAGCCATGTGTTATCTTATGCAAACATGATACATATGCTTATTGATGCGTTCGAAGGTATTGGGAGCCAACATTTGAAGACTCTCTTTCATTGATTGCCCAAGTGCCAGCTGTCGCTGCATACATATACCGGAGGATCTATAAAAATGGAGAAATTGTACCTGCAAATGACTCATTGGATTATGGTGGGAATTTTGCTCACATGCTTGGCTTTGAAAGTCCTGAAATGCAAGAGCTTATGAGGCTTTATGTCACCATCCATAGGTATTGTAACACACAGGTTGTGATTTGTAAATGCAATGTTTATGTTTCTGAATATATGATTTGTTGCAGTGACCACGAAGGTGGAAATGTCAGTGCTCATACCGGTCATCTTGTAAGTGTTTATATAAATAAATCTAGAAGTATAAATCCCATCATCGATCAAGTAGTTTAATGGTCGTGGCCATTTGAAATTTCTACCATGTTATATGTATTCAACCTGACTGAGATTAATGTTTATTTCAGGTTGCTAGTGCCCTATCTGATCCATACCTCTCATTTGCGGCAGCATTAAATGGTCTAGCTGGACCCCTCCATGGTTTGGCCAATCAGGTACCCTTGATTTATTTTTCTTTATTTTTCATAAGAAATTAATAAGATTTTTGTATATTCTTTTTCTTTTTCATTTGTTCATAATAAGAAATGTTGTGGCACAGGAAGTTCTGCTTTGGATAAAGTCCGTGGTAAATGAATGTGGAGAGAACATAACCAAAGATCAGCTGAAAGATTATGTCTGGAAAACACTCAATAGTGGAAAGGTAAAAATGTGTTTGTCAATTTCTAGTGAAACACTTAATTTAAATGACATATCAAAGTAAATGTTGCGGTTTTCATTGGACAGGGTGAATGTCATGCTATTTTGTGCCCCCTATAACAAAACAGAACAAATAAAAACATCTGCTTGTTTATATTATCAAGATAGTTACCCCCATAGTATTTACTTTATGACTCGATTTAGCATCTTAACATTAGAACTCATTAGTTATTTTTAAACCAACTTGAAAACATCAGATATTCATTTATTTCATTCTCACCCATTTTTTATTGAAAAACAGGTCGTTCCTGGATTTGGGCATGGAGTTTTGAGGAAAACGGATCCCAGATACATGTGTCAAAGAGAGTTTGCATTAAAGCATTTGCCTGATGATCCTCTGTTCCAGCTGGTTAGCACGTTGATGATTATTAGATGTTGAAAAATGGGTGGGTTGGGTGACATGTCGAAATGGGGTTCAGAATTGACAAGGTGACTTGAGAGGTTGTAAGAAAATATATAAGCTTCGGTTCCAACTTCCAACCCAGTCGACCCATTCTATCCGTGTCCAACTTTTTAAAGTTTTGACATACCCTTATTTTTTTCTTTCTTTAGGTTTCAAAGCTATATGATGTGGTGCCCCCAATACTAACAGAACTTGGAAAGGTAACTCCTATTTGTTGATTCCCATAAAAATGAATATCTTTCGCTTGCTCGTTATTTTTTTTTCTCGACTACAAAGAAAAGTAATGTATTTGCATATTTTCTTAATTTTATCACTTTCGCTTCTACCAAAAGAAAAGTGACGTCGTTACCTGGTTTTCGGTGTTTAATCACGCCTAAGAATGAATGAAAAGGTAAAATGAAGAAAGTGATCATGCACTTTCATACTTGTCAAATATCTACTAGAACAAAAAGATGTCTAAGTCACATGCTTATACTCTCAAAAGTCATTAAGTTCGTCATTTATGTCCAATCTAAATCTAAAAAAAAAATCTAAATTAAATTACCTAACATAATTGGCTAATTTAAGACAAGAGAATGTGGGAAAGAACAGTTCTGCAGAAAGCATGTTAGTCATTTAATCACCATTGATGATTTATGTACAAGTAATTTACTAAAGTTGCATGAAGTAATGTAATCAATATGACACCTAGCACTAGTAAATATTCAAGAAAAAGTTATCGTGAGCCCACATCTTTTAGTTATACCAATTTAAGTTGTGTGTTAAGTAAAGTAATTGATGTGACACCTAGCATTATTATGTTTAAGAAAAATTATTTGGGTCCACGATCTTTTTGGTTATACTGATTTAGTTGGTAAGGAAATAAAAAAAAATACTTCTTTTATCAATACCACACATATACAACTTTATTTTTTAATTAATAATTAAATAATCATTGTATAAAGCAATTTTAACTATGTCACTACCAAATAGAGTAATGTAATTGACTTTGTTTAGCACATAGTAGGGCTAAGGACTTGTACCAACAGTATCTTATTTATAACTCAATACATTTTATCCATTATGCGATAAATATTTTTTATTATGTTTGACATGGAATCATGGATACAGTTCCATTAAACACATCAATTAAATTTGTAGTTATGTATTTGCAGGTGAAAAACCCTTGGCCAAATGTTGATGCTCACAGTGGGGTGTTGCTTAATTATTATGGTTTAACTGAAGCAAGGTATGCAAAAATTCTTACCATTCGCTTGCTCCAGTTTTCTTTAAGTTCACTACAAGTAGAAAATGATGTGTTGAAACGGGCCGGAACTGGGTTGACCCGAAACACTTTTTGTCCATATTTTTAAATTTTATAATAAACAATCAGCATGTCAAATAAGATTATAAAAGTAATGTTATATTACATAAATAATTTAACTCTAAATAAGATGATTCAAGCATTTTGTGCATTACAGTTTTGGCTACTTTCATTTAACCCATTCGACCGTTTCCCTGTTTAGCTATTTTTAAATCTACCCGTTTGAACTACTAGTGATAAAACATAACCTGACTCAACTCATTCGCAAGTACATACGTTAAGATCTCCACCTAAAAATGTTACTATATGGGTCCCAAATGTCCCATCTCCATTTCACAAAATGAAAGCGGCTAAAAAAGTATTGTTTATTCTTTCTTCTAATTATTTTTATCTTTTAAATTTGTTACCGCCAGATATTACACAGTTCTCTTCGGTGTATCCCGAGCCATTGGAATCTGCTCTCAGGTTTGCCTCACACTATCGATACCTTTTAAATATGCGTGTCTCACATTATATTTAGATTTATATTTATACACATGTAATAATTTTTATTCAGTATAGAAATAAATATATAACATAATAAGAATAGTTATGTATATAATTAGGATTAAAACAGTTTTTTTTTTAATATATATATACACACACACAATTATTATATTTATATATATAGGATTTGGTTCAAATGAGAACCTTTCCCCAAATTGAGAACTGAGAGAACCATTCTGGGCCACACATTTCTCTAAGGCAAAAAAAAAAAAAAAAATTTTTTTTTTTTTTTTTTTTTGCAAAAATCGCTGCTTTATATGTAAGAAATTTTTTTTTTTATTTTTTTTGTATTTTTTTTTCAGTATACACATGTGTATAATTGTATTATACACATATGTATAATGCAATATACACATATGTATAACTGAAATATACACATATGTATAGCTGAAAAATGCTATATACACATATGTATAATTGCTATATACACATATGTATAATTGACATATACACATATGTATAAATGAAAAAAAAATTCAAAAAAAATAAAAAAAAAAATTTTCCTTGCATAAAAATGTGCGATTAAAGCAAAAAAAAAAAAAAATAATTTTTTTTTTTTTTTTTTTGCCTTTATATGAAATGTGTGGCCCAGAATGGTTCTCTCAGTTCTCAAATAGGGGTTGGTTCTCTTAGGATCCCTACCCTATATATATAAATAATATGTAATAAAAATAGACGACCCCGAGTTTGCAAACTTTCGAGAGCCAAGCTCGGCTCGTTTACACCGTATTTAATATTGATTCATTTGAAAACCTTGTACTCTTACTGTCTTGGTGATTTATGGTTCGACAGCTCATATGGGACAGAGCCCTTGGGTTGCCACTGGAGAGGCCAAAAAGTGTTACAATGGAATGGCTTGAAAAACACTGCAACAAGTCTGTCTGATTTTGCATGTCAAAGGTAATAGTTTATATCTTTTGGCAAATAATAATAATAGTTGCTCCACCTTTCATGGAGTCGTTCCGCTAGCAGCAAGAGGCGGTGGATGGTGTTTGAGGCGATTAGCGTAGTTGCTTGAATCAAGTTGAGGCACTATTTCTAGCTGATAAGTTTTGTTGATTGTACAAAAAGCCTGTAGCTTGACAGTTGACAATGCCCTTGCCCTTTTGACATTTTGGTTCATCAGATTCTTGATTTCGTTCAACCAGTAATAAATTTTTTTTTTTACCATAACGGTTGAACATTTAGACTTGATTGGTCCACTGAAAAGAGTAGTTATGCTAACTCGCGGTAGTAAATCCTAGCATTACCTGAAACGCGATACTACAATTTTCAAGTTTTGGTTTGTCATTTCTAAAATGTTCAATAAACAGATTGTGTGTGGTTTATCTGTTTAACATGTTTAGTTAAACAAGTCGATCGGTTGATTTGTTTAAATTAAAATAAAATATATTTTATATGGTCAACGTGATTAACCCATTTTTTATTACATATGTCAACTTGCATTCTTATAACCTGCCAACTAGTTGAACTTCATTAAGATGAAGTGATGTACACGATTTTATGTGCATCTGATGCCTTGACATGAATATACATGTGGATTGTGTTTGGGAGTTAAGTAGTTAACCCTACACTATTACCGATTTACCGCCCAATATTTGTAAGTATTACTTCATATTTCTTCAACTTTAGTACAAAACCAGGATCGGGTCGTCCCTGATAATCCTGAAAAATCCTTGAGCCTCATACAAGCAGAAAATGCGGGCCGTAAAATGTGTTTCTTTTTTTTTAAATATATAAAAAGCTCAAAATATATACAAAAGTGATTCATCCACGCGTTGCGGCATATCGGTGTAAACTAGAATTAATATGGAAACGTAGATAAAAAACACGTCACATGCGCATTGGTGTGTAAAAGAATTTGATTAAGAGTAATATGATTTGGTTATATATCTAAACTTAACTTAGATGCAAAACCTCTTAAAAGTAAGTCGTTTAACTACATTATTTTTAAAATAATATTTGTGATGATCTATAATTCTTCACTTTAAAAAAAAAATCACATGCCATTGGGGTTGGTGGCCCAATGGTAGAAGCAAAGCTTCTAGGAACACCTAAGGGGGAGGTCATGGGTTCAAGTCCCATAAGGAGTAGAAATTTGCCGTTCAAAAAAAAAAAAAAAAAAAAAAGAAAAAAAATCACACGTATGAGATCAAGTGGACCCTTTCTCTTTAGATCATTAATGATTTAAATACTTAACACCTATTATTCCTTAATTTTCTAAAAATATATTATTAAACCAAAAGTCCTCCTTCAATTTATGGACAAATCACAAATGGACATAATTTATGTAAGAAGATAACATATCAATATAGTATTTATTATCCCCAAAAACAATTGGACACACCTCACACCAAAATACAAAATAATATCATCAAGTCAAAAGCGTCTTTAACAACATCACACCAGATCCCAATAATTCTTCTCTCCATAACCTGCTGCAACATAATCATGGCTAAGAAGGCTGTCTTAATCGGCTGCAACTACGCCGGAACCAAAGCCGAACTCCGAGGCTGCGTCAACGACGTCAAACGTATGCATCGTTGTCTCGTCGATCGGTACGGTTTCTCAGACGACGATATTAATATCCTCATCGATACAGATGATTCATACACTCAACCTACTGGTCGTAACATACGTAAAGCGTTATCTGATCTCGTTAGTTCAGCGGAGCCTGGAGACTTTCTGTTTGTTCATTATAGTGGACACGGTACTCGGCTTCCGGCTGAATCCGGTGATGATGATGATACCGGTTATGATGAGTGTATTGTGCCTTGTGATTTTAATCTGATTAATGGTATGATGATGTTTTGTTTGTAGTTAATTACTTAATTTTAAGTTTAAATCAGTTAGTTTTTAACGTTTTGACTTATAGTTGAAATGAACGGTTAACGGCTTTTTGCGATTGTGTATAAAGTTATTGTTTATGAAATGCATTATTTGGATTAATGTTTATGTTAATGTTATGAAGCGATCTTAATTTGATTAGGTTTTATGAATTTGATGTTTCGTTTCGTCGATTTTAACTTCTAATCACTGAGTTTAGGATTTTTGTTTGGTGATCTAACGTTTTGAATTTTAGGTTGTGACGAATGATTTACCGCTTTTTCATTGATTCTTAAATGCATTATCTGGATTGAGTTTTATGTTATGGAAATGGAAAAGGTTATCTAGATAATATTTTCAGGGAATGTGAACTGCTGGATCTGAAGCGATCTTGCGGTTATGATCTGTATGCATAAAAAATCGTTCATTGTCCTGCATTACTGTCAACTATGTAATCTCAACTTGGTACCATAGCATTATCGGATCTGCATAATTTCACTAACGTGTGTGTGTGTAAGTTAGTTCTAATATTCAGTCCTGCTAGAAGGAATTGGATTATGATAATAGTTGGTTAATTCTATAAGTATGTTAAATTAAATTTCGATATAAATTAAATAAAATGATTAGGCGTTTTATGCATTACACTTTGGCTACTTTCAAAGTTTATGTTTATGAAAATTGAAAAGTTATCTACATAATGTTTCCAGCGAATGATCTGCCAGATCTGAAGCGATCTTGCTGTTATGACCTGTATGCATCAGAAGTTGTTTCTTGTCCTGGATTATCATCAATTTTGCAATACGAAAAAAACTTGATTACCCCAGCATTATCAGATCTGCATAGTTTCACTAACATTTGTATAATGTGGTTATAATATTCACTCCTGCTTATCTTTATTTGTGTAATTGTGTTTGCATCTAAGATCATGAACATGTTTCTTTGTTGAATTTCTATGGATGAGTTGCTTTTTATGACATAAAGTGAAACATCTAATAAATCAAATGTTGTTTTTATCAAAGATAATAACGTTATTGTCTTGTGGTTACGAATTTGATGGTTCATTCTTTGGTGATCACAGATGATGATTTCAGGGAGCTTGTTGATCAAGTTCCTCATGGTTGCAAAATAACCATTGTATCAGATTCATGCCACAGTGGTGGACTGATCGATGAGGCTAAAGAGCAAATTGGCGAGAGCTACAAGAACGATACAAACGAAGAAGAAGATGAAAAAGAAAGTGGGTCAGGTTTCGGATTCAGAAGCTTCTTACATAAAACCGCGGAAAATGCATTAGAGTCTCGTGGCATTCGTCTTCCTTCCGGATTACGCCATAACAAGAATCGTGAAGAAGAGGAAGAAGTAGAAGAAGAAGAAAGAACATATGGAGATCTCCATGTTAAAAACAAATCACTACCTATTTCTACCCTCATTGACATACTAAAACAACAAACCGGCAAAGATGATATAGATGTTGGGAAAGTGCGGCCTACATTGTTTGATATGTTTGGTGAAGATTCCAGTCCAAAGGTAAAAAAGTTCATGAATGTGCTCTTAAACAAGCTCCAAGGTGGCGAAGGTGGCGGTAGTGATGGTGGTGGCTTTTTTGGAATGGTCGGGAGTCTAGCTCAGGAGTTTCTAAAGCAAAAACTGGAAAATGATTCCGAATATGCAAAGCCTGCAATGGAAACAGAAGTTGGGAGGAAGGAAGATGCATATGCAGGATCGAAGAAGCGTGATTTGCCAGAAAATGGGATTTTGATCAGTGGGTGCCAGACACACGAGACCTCTGCTGATGCCACACCAAGTGGCAAGCCAGATCAAGCTTATGGGGCGCTTAGTAATGCGATTCAAACAATTCTTGAATCGAATGATGATGTTAGTAATCACCAGCTCGTGACTGAGGCGAGGAGGCTGCTTAAGAAACAGGGTTTCACTCAAAACCCGGGTCTTTACTGTGATGACAACCATGCCCAAGCTTCGTTTGTGTGCTAAGCATGGTGTGACCCGACTCCGTATATGATATTTGTGACCTGCATAAGGTACATTTTTATGTGTTTTTACTTGTGTGTGATGGTTTTGAAAAATAATCTGGACTTGATATTTGTGGATTTGATTTGTATTTTGTCTTTGTACTTTATTTATGATATGTTTTCTAATATAAACCGAGTGTTGATTTCTTTTAAAATATAGTGATAACTATTTAGACTAGCCCCCCTGTGCCTTTAATAAACTACCTTCAATAAACCCATATAGTGTAATGTCATGGTTGTGTTTACTTGGTGAACTATAAATAGAATAGATCTCCTTGGTCGAGTGCCTTAATCGCGCACAAATCACTATAAGTCACGCTCTAATACTAATTCTATCAATCAAACATGCAATCAGTTTTAAAATATGACGCTAGTAAATCGTTGGCGTACAATGCCAATTAACTTGAGATGGGAGGTCTGCGAGCAATTGTAAGTAGCAAACGATTGGGTGACTAATTTGACTTGCATAAAATACCAGGACTTGGTCGATTGTCATATTAAATGGAATGATCTTAACATGTAATGGAAGACTTTCACACTTTTTTATCTTGTTAGGTTTTGAGGGATTTCGCGGGGCGTGTGGCGTACATTGCCATGTAGGTTGTAGTTCAAATCTTCATAGTTTCAGCTTCAAATCTTTGTAGTCCCTTAGGCCTTAACTATTGAATTTGTACTGGCCTTAACCTTGGTTTTAAAAAGCGTGCCTGAGCGGCTGAGCCTAGGCGCGAGGCACAAGCCTTGGGGCTTCTTCGATCAGTGCCTAGAGGAAATACAAGAAGCGCAAAAAAGGCACACTTTTTTGGGTTTTCTTTGGTTTTTTTTTTTTTTTGGCCTGAGGCACGCGCCTCTTGTACCCATGGCATTTTTTTATTTTTTTGCAGCAACATGTTCTAAATTGTGTTTTTAGTCTTGTACATGTAGGTAAAATCATCTAAAAACCTTACATATAGCTATATTTTGGGTATGAGAAATTTAAAACCTATGGGATATATTAAAGTAACTATATAATCAACATGCGCCTCAGGTATGAAAAGCCCACCGCTTTTGCGCTTTGCGTCTCGGTTTTAGACCTTGTCGCTTTTGTGCACCTCACGCTTTTTAAAACCAAGGCCTTAACATGTATGATTAAATACAACATTAGTGGCGTTAATGGGAATGCTAAATATACATGGATGGCATCGACATACATTGTCCATTTGTCCCTAAAAGAGAATTATATAACTATTAATAAGTGTAATGTGATGTTTTTATACGAAGGGTGTGGTAGTGATGTGGTGGTTGTAGAGGGGGGGGGGGGGGGGGGGTAATTGCGTTTGAGATTGGCATGGTTACCCTTTCCTTTGTCTTTTAAATGACAGATAAAATTCACTGAAAAACTAGTCAAAAGACACCAAAACAAGAACACACATCACACCAAAAACAATAATAGAATAAAAACAAAGAACATCAGCTCGCAATGGACCTCCCACTGTTTGTGTATGCTTTAGAAAGACTCCTCCAGATTGTAGAAAATCCATGGCAATGTAACTGTACACATCTAGCCAACCAAGCTAGCTAAGCTTGAACCCAAACTAGCCACAAACTGGGCATTCCGTTGAGCCATTTCCATTTGAAACTGTAGCCTTTGGAGTTGGGCTTGTGGGTCAACAATGCTATTTCTTTCATATTCTTCACAATCCACGCAGCCCAAATGTGTGCCATAATCACATTGTTCACAGTAGTATACCCAATGGTCCTTTTGGATTTCCCCATGACAAACATCACAGTAAATGTCTTCATCTTTTACCGGACATGAGTAAAATAACTGAAGCGTATGCTTGTGATCGTCCCGCTTCGCTGTCTCAGGTAAGCTTACACATGTGATGTGCAGATCAAATGCACAAATAGAACAGTGATAGGTAAAACCTGTACCATCGCTAAAACATGCATTGCACATGAATTCACCATCCTTGTTGTCGTAAGGTGCTAGTGGGAGTAGGGTTAGAGGGTGTTCCGGATGTGATTTGTGATGGATCTCTTTTTTCAAATGAAAGCATGATTCATGAAGATGAAAGTCGCAATCTGGCTCGACACATGAATAGCCGTTACCAACGAGTGTTTCTTTACATCCTGAACAAATAACCTCGTTTTCTTCTTCATCATCATCTTCTTCATTTTCTTCTTCTTCTTCATCTTTATCTTCTTTTTCTTCATCTTCATCTTTATCTTCTTCTTCTTCTTCTTCATCATCTTCATCTTCATCTTTATCTTCTTCTTCTTCTTCTTCATCTTCATCTTTATCTTTATCTTCTTCATCATCATCATCATCTTCTTCTTCTTCTTCTTCTTCATCTTCATCTTTATCTTTATCTTCTTCTTCATCATCATCATCATCTTCTTCTTCTTCTTCTTCTTCATCTTCATCTTTATCTTTATCTTCTTCTTCATCATCATCATCATCTTCTTCTTCTTCTTCTTCTTCTTCATCTTCTTCTTCATCTTCATCTTCTTCTTCTTCATCTTTATCTTCTTCTTCTTCATCATCTTGTTCTTCTACTTCATCTTTTTGTAAGTTGACTCTAGACAATTTGTGGGGGTGGCTGAAATGCACTACTTCTTTATCTTGCAATCCATTTTGAGGCATTAAAGGATCATGAGAGCTAGTGATCGAATCTGACGGATTAGTGGGAATAGAAACAGAGGGTCCAGTTTGTAATACAACACTAGAATTCTGAGAAGTTGCTGGAATGTAAACAGAAGGTTTGTTTTGAGGCATTGAAGGATCTTGTATAGACGGAATTGGATTCTGTGGATAGTCAGTCGGAATAGGGATAAAAGGTCCACTTTGTTCCACAGAAGGATATTGAGCACTTGAATCGTGGGAACCTGTTGGAATGGAAATAGAAGGTTCGGAGTGTTCCAATGAGGTATATTGAGCACTAGAATTGCAAGAACTTGTTGGAATGGAGACTGGTGGGTTTTGAGTCATTGGCGGATCTTGGGCCGAAGGAATTGGGTTATGTGGATAATCAGTGGGAACGGAAACATAAGGTCCAGTTTGTGCCACGGAAGAATATTGAGCACTATAATTGAGGGAACGCGTTGGAATGGAAACGTAAGTTCTGTTTTGAGATGTTAAAGGTTCTTGTGCGTAAGAAACTGGATTCTGTGGATAGTCAACGGGAATAGAAGCATATGGGACATGGTGATCAATGCTAGAATTCTGAACTTCATTCCGTCCTTGTGGAACTAGTTCTTGAAACTGATGAGCATTCTTAAAGCTCGTAGTTTGGGAAATGGAATAAGCGCATTGGACATGAAGGTCGAATTCACACTCAGCACATGAATAGGAGAATCCGGTTCCAATGATCTGACATGAACTGCAGTAAAAGGAGTTAGAGTGGTAGGTTGGGTAAGGAACCAAAGTGAGGGGATGAGGAGGGTGAGACGGGTGATTTAGGGACCGAGTGGCTCGGTAGCATTGGTCATGCAGGAAGAAATTGCATTGCCAGCAAACATATATGGTTCCGAAGGCGGAAGAGTGGCAACCGGAGCACGAAACTTCGATGCCTTTGGGAATCTGGTGCATGATCAAGTTGTGCAAGTGGCTGAAATGCTTGAACCCTTGATCCATTTCTCTGATTGTGGTTGTGTGTGGAATAGGAAAGAGAGTATATGAAGATAAATAGATGGAATGGAGTTGGTTGATGTGCAAGTAGCCATGAATGGAATGGAATTGGTCAGAATGAATGCCAACTATTTGCTGCTAGAGATTCTTCTTGTTGGGAAGTTGACTTTGTAATGTAATTGGTCAGCCCTTTTGCTATGAAATTAGATTAACTGATTTTTCTTTTTGTTTGACTACAATTTGTTGTTTAATATAGTGATATATATCTTCAAATAACTTAGTTTAATACGTACTTTACGGGATTTGACAATTTTAGTTCACGTTACAATAATGCTTACGGTTTACTTCTTCCCATTCATTGAAGTTCGGAAAATTGAATTTTAATAATTCAAACTAGGGGTGATAATAATTCGAACCGTGAATATGTCAAATCCACTCTAACGGACATAACTTTCATTTTTGTTGCAAAAGGCAATCCCACTATTAAACTTTCATTGATGTCATTTCTAAACAATATACAACAATTTATCTTTCATTTAAAATGAGAACGCATTTGACAACGAAAGTAAAAGTTAGCAATTATCATTTGTCACATTATCGATATGGATTATTATTGACAAATATGCCATTCATAATGTTTTAGGCTAAGTTTTTCAATTTCATATTACAAAATTCATTGGAGAAAAAAAAAACTAAAAGGAGTTGAAGAAACAATCAATCATAACTCTTCATGCTATTGGATTGTTAAACCAAAGGTTCAGTATTAAACCAAAGGTTCAGTATTAAGTAAGTTCTTTTAAACACCGAAATAATTGTTTTTTTAGACTTCTCATGTAATCAAATTCTATAATCTTGAGGTAATTATATGGGTTCAAACAACTTGAGTCGAGCCTGAGTTTGACTGAGCTTGAGCTGGAGCTCGAGCTCGTTTAGGTTATGAAAACTCGAGCTTGGCTCATAGGTATTTTTTCAAGCTCAAGCTCAGCTCGGGTTCGGCTCGTTTATTATTTATTTATAAATTATAAATATTACTTTATATATAATTTATTTAGATAAATTTTCATAATATCATAAATAGTAATTATTATTATTTAAATATTAATTAAAAATTATATAATATATATATATATATATATATATATATATATAGGGGACGGTTATTCTACAAAGTAATGAAAACGTGCGAAGTGTGCGAAGTCACGTAACATACAAAATTACGTAACATAGACAGAATCACTACTAGTTCATAACTAAAATCACGTAACATATAGGTCATTACGTAATTACGTACCATAAGACAGAATCATTCAAAACTTTACATAAAAAAATTTTCATACCCTTAAAAAACATAACATACAAAATTACGTAACATAGACAGAATCACTACTAGTTCATACCTAAAATTACGTAACATAAACAGAATCACTAGTAGTTCATAACTAAAAAAAAAATCACATATACAAAATTACGTAACGTTTGGTAATGGACTATATGTTACGTGATTTTAGTTATGGAACTAGTAGGTATTCTGTCCATGTTACGTATTTTGTATGTTACGTGACTTCGCACACTTCGCACGTTTTCATTACTTTGTATTTGAACCTGTCCCTATATATATATATATATATATATATATATATATATATATATATAATGGGCTCATTTAGGCTCACGAGCCGGCTCCAGCTCGATAACCGAAGCTCGAGCTTGAGCTCGTTTACTAAATGAGCTTCCATTTAGGCTCGGACTCGAACTCGAGCTCGGTTAGGCTCGGCTCATTTCGAGCTTTTTTTCGAGTCGAGCACGAGTAGCTCGGCTCGTTTACACCTTACGAGTTCTTTTTTCTGCCGTATACAACTAAACCGTTAAGCCCATGTTTTTGTAGGGTATGTTTGGCAAGGAGCTTTTAAGAGCTTCAAGCTTTTAACAAAAAGCTCATACTCAATAAAAAACCTTGTTTAGTTGAAGGAGTTGGAAGCTTTTAGGTTGGAGAAAAAACTCTACAGTGAAAAGCTACCAGTAGTAGCTTTTAAGAAAAAGCTCTACTAGCTACAAGCTTTTAATTAGTAAATGACACAAATACCCATTTTACTTTAAAAATAAAATAAAAACATTGTTTACAAGCTTTTAATTATGTCCATTTTGGTCATTTAATTAAAAGCTCCGGCCAGCAACCATCTGCTTTTCCGGCTCAAACATGCCCGTAGTGAAAACCCCTTGGCCAGAAAATGGGACTTTGATCAGCGGGTGCCAGACACATGAAACCTCAGCTGATGCCACACCAAGTGGCAAGCCAGATCAAGCTTATGGGGCGCTTAGGAATGCGATTCAAACAATTTTTGAATCGAATGATGATGTTAGTAATTACCAGTTCGTGACTGAGGCGAGGAGGCTGCTTAAGAAACAGGGGTTCACTCAAAACCGGGTCTTTACTGTGACGACAACCATGCCCAGGCTTCTTTTGTGTGCTAAGCATGGTGTGACCCGACTCCATATATGATATTCGTGACCTGCATAAGGTATAGTTTTATGTGCTTTTACTTGTGTGTGATGGTTTTGAAAAATTATATGGACTTGATATTTGTGGATTTGATTTGTATTTTGTCTTTGTACTTTATTTATGATATGTTTTCTAATATAAACCGACTGTTGATTTCTTTTAAAATATAGTCGCTATAAATCGCGTTCTAAGACTAATCCAATCAAAAATCGCGTTCTAAGACTAATCCAATCAATCAAACATACGATCATTTATTTGAAATACGACGCCAGTAAGTCATCGGCGTACAATGCCAACCAACTCAAGATAGGTTGTTTGCGAGCATTTGCAAATAGCAAATGATTAGGCGATGAATTGGACTAGCATAAAATACAAGGGACTTAGATTATCATATTAAACACAGGCGAGTTACACAAATGGAATGATCTTTAACATATAAACTGATACAATGACCCTGAAATATGTAAAACCTCTCCATTAGATGAAGTTGATGAAGGAGAGGTAGGGGTAATAATGATCGGGTTTTTAGTCAGGTTAATCAAAAATTTTATCTGATAGCTGAACCAATTTACATTCCGGGTTGTGTTTCTTTGTTTGAAAGTAGTCTGATACCCAAACCAATTAAATTTCGAGTGCGTTTCAGGCTGTTGCTTTGTTTAAGGTTGAACATATATAGAAAAGTTAGTTATCCTCATCGAACATCTGGTGGGTCATCACTCGACACTCATCACTGTCTTTCTGGTCTTTAATCCAGAATTCCCCAAAAAAACAAGATTATGATCATGATCATGATCATGATCACCACATTAATTTGGGCGATACAATTAAAAGGAACTCAGAGATTTTAACTCAAGAACACATGTGTCTTTTATTGTTTGTCTTTCTCAAGAACACACAACATCAAGCTGAAAACAACACCAAAGATAACTCTTAACAATCAAGAAAACAAAACAAAGAACATCAGCCCTCTATGGAGCATGGACCTCCCATATTGTTTGTAGAAATCATTGGCAATGCAACTGTACACATCTAGCCAGCCAAGCTAGCTAGGCTCGAACCCAAACTAGCCATAAACTGGGCATTCTGTCGAGCCATTTGCATTTGTAACTGAAGCCTTTGGAGTTGGGCTTGTGGGTCAAGAATGGTATCTCTTTCACATTCTTCACAATCCACACAACCCAAATGTGTGCCGTAATCGCATGGTTCACAGTAATACACCCAGCGGTCCTTTGGGCCTCCCCGTGACAAACATCGCAGTAGAACGTATAGTCTTCATCTTTCACTGGACATGAGTAAAATAACTTAAGCGTATGCTTGTGATCGTCCCGCTTCGCTGTTTCAGATAAGCTTACACATGTGATGTGCAGTTCAAATTTACAAATAGAACAGTGATAGTTAAAACCTGTACCACCACTAAAACATGCATTGCAAGTAAATTCACCATTTTTGTTGTTGTAAGGCGCTAACGGGAGGAGGGTTAGAGGGTGTTCTGGATGTGACTTGTGATGGATCTCTCTTTTCAAATGAAAGCATGATTCGTGAAGATGAAAGTTGCAATCTGGCTCGGCACATGAATAGCCGTTTCCAACTAGTGTTTCTTCACATCCTGAACAAACAACCTCATTTTCTTCATCTTCTTGTAAACTGACCCTAGATAATTTGTGGGATGGCTGAAATGCATTACTTCTTTATCTTGCGATCCATTTTGAGGCTTTAGATGGTTATGAGAGCTAGTGATCGGATTTGATGGATCAGTGGGAACAGAAACAGACGGTCCAGTCTGAGCCATGGAAGGATATTCGGTACTAGAATTGTGAGAACTAGTTGGAAGGAAACAGAAGGTCTGTTTTGAGGCGTTAAAGGATCTTGGACCGATGGAATTGGATTCTGTGGGTAATCAGTGGGAACGGAAACAGAAGGTCCGGTTTGTGCCACAGAAGGATATTGAGCACTAGAAATGTGGGAACTTGTTGGAAATGTAACAGGTCTGTTTTGAGTCATTGAAGGATCATGGGCAGAAGAATCGGATTATGTGGATAATCAGTGGGAACCGAAACAGAAGGTCCGGTTTGTGCCACCGAAGGATATTCAGCACTAGAATTTTGGGAACTTGTTGGAAATGTAACAGGTCTGTTTTGAGTCATTGAAGGATCTTGAGCAGACGGAGCTGGATTTTGTGGATAGTCAGCAAGAATAGAAACAGAAGGTCTAGTTTGATCGACAGATGGATACTGGACACTAGAAATATGATTCTCGGAACTCGTTGGAATGGAAACAGCAGGTCGATCTTGAGGCATTGCAGGATCATGACTGCCAGGAGTCGTATATGACGGATAATTAGTAGGAATAGAAATTGAAGGTCCAGGTTGATTCATGGGAGGATACTGAGCATTAGCAGGCAGGTTCTGAGAACTAGTTGGAACGGAAACTGAAGCTAGATGATGAGCCATGAATGGATCATGGGCAGTAGTAGTTGAATTTTGATTATGCGGTGGAACCGAACCACATGCTAGATCATGACCAGAAACAGAAGTTGGAGGCGTGTAATGATTCTGGGCACTAGCGAATGGAATTGGCTGAATCTCAGGAACCGAAGCAAATGGGACATGGTGATCCATACTAGAATTTTGTACTCCATTCCATCCTTGTGGAACAAGTTCTTGGAACAGCTGAGCGCTCTTAAAACTTGTAGCTCGGGAAATAGAATAAGCGCATTGGACATGGAGGTCGAATTCACACTCAGCACAGGAATAGGAGAATCCGGTTCCAATGATCCGACATGAATTGCAGTAAAAGGAATTAGAGTGGTAAGTTGGGTAAGGAACCAAAGTGAGGGGATGAGGAGGGTGAGACGGGTGTTTCAGGGACCGAGTGGCTCGGTAGCATTGTTCGTGCAGGAAGAAGTTGCACTGCCAGCAAACGTATACGGTTCCGGTAGCGGAAGAGTGGCAACCGGAACACGAGACTTCGATGCCTTCCGCATCTGGTGCATGATCAGGTTGTGCAAGTGGCTGAAATGCTTGACCCCTTGATCCATTTCTTTGATTGTGGTTGTGGGTGGAATTGGAAAGAGAGTATATGAAGATAAATAGATGGAATGGAAATGGTTGATGTGCAAGTAGCCATGAATGGAATTAGTCAGATTGCCAACTATCTCCTGCTAGAGATTCTTCTTGTCGAGAAGTTGACTTTGTGATGGAATTGGTCAACCCTTTTTGGTATGAAATTCAATTAACAGATTTTTCTTTTTATTTGACTATGATTTCTTGTTTAATTTAGTGATATACATTACGTATTTTATGAGTCATTTGACAATTTTGCTTCAAGTTACAATAATGTCTACCGGTCAGTAATTACTGTTTGCTTAGTTGATTTTTAATAATTCAAACTATTATCTATAATCTATTGACCGATAATAGTTTATATTGACAATATGACCAGGGGCGAAGCATCTTGGGGGCCAGAAGGCTGCCCCGGCCCCCACCGATTTTTGGCGCGTGGTAGAATTTTGCGATTTTCGTAGGTAAATTGGGTCCAGGTTGAGTCCAGCCCCTACCGATTTGATCTTCCGGCCATTACCGATCGAAAAAAAATTGAACCTGACCCCACCGATTAGAAAACCAAGCTTCGCCACTGAATATGACAAATCACATTTGCTAGCTTTCACTTTTGTTGCAAAGACAATTCCACTACGGAATAGTAACTTCATATGCCTTTAACTTTTAGTTATACCATTTCAAAACAACTTGTAGCGTTTTGATTGAGGTAAAAACAAGTCAATTGTTTTATGGAAAACAACTTGTAGTTATACCATTTCAAAACAACTTGTAGTTATACCTTTAACTTTTAGTTATACCATTTCAATGATCATTTTAGCAAGTTTCTATTTGTTTAATTGGGGCACATAGAGTGACTTTTCATTTGAAGTGAGATTGCATATGACAACGAAAGTGAAAGTTAGGCAGTTAGCAAATGGTCATCGGTCACATTATCGGTGCCTGTTATTATCTACCAATATGTTTTTCCAATGGGTTGGTGGTAGCAGGGATGGAAATATTCCAATAATAACGACATTGTTGTTTCTTATGAATATGATGATTTTAAAGCAATCCGAAGACATTTGAGCACCAATGAAATCACCAACAAGATTTGAACCAGTTTGTAATGTGATATTATTTTGTTTTCTGTCTATAAATTACAGATGTGTTAAGTTACACGTTTTCACAACACAAAGATATCCAGAAGCATTCGAAACTACAAAACCGACGATAACAATAACTGAAAAGAAGTCGCGCCAAGAGAAAGATAGACCACAATTATACATTTGTTCATGGTGCCAAGCTAGCGATGCTGGCACCCATACCAGCTATCATTTGGGCAAGTTGTTGAGTCATTTGCATTTCCAGCTGAAGCCTTTGGAGCTCAACTTGAATATCAAGATCGCTATTGCTATCTCTTTCACGTTTTTCGCAATTCACACAATCTAAATGTGTTTTCGAAATCGCAAGATTCACAGTAGTACGCCCAATGATCCTTTTGGATAGCTCCTTGACAAACATCACATGAAACCGTCAAATCTTCACCTTTCACTGGACAAGCATAAAACAATTTAAGTGTATGCTCATGATCCGGGCGTTTCACTGTTTCAGGCAAGCTTACACATTGGATGTGCAGATCAAATTCACAAATAGAACAATGATAGGTAAAACCTCTACCATTACCAAAACATGCACTACAAGTAAATTCGCGGTTTTTATTGTTATAAGGCGCAAATGGGAGAAGCTTTAGCACGTGTTCGGGGTGTGATTTGTGATAGATCTCTTTTTTCAAATGAAAACATGATTCATGAAGATGAAAGTTGCAATTTTGTTCTAAACATGAATAGCCCTCGCCAGTTATGGTATCTTCACATCCAGAACAAACAACCTTGTTTTCGTTATTTAAATTTACTATAGATAAAATTGTGGGGTGGCTGAAATGGGTGATTGAACTTGTTGGAGTAGAAATGGATGGATTTTGGGCGGTGGGAATCGAATTCTGGCGGCCAGCTGGTGGAATGGAACTAACATAAGCATAATCATGAGGTGTAGAATGATCATGATATTGTACATGAGAAATGGATGGATTTTGTGTTGTAGGAATTGAATTCTGGTGGCCAGGTTGAATGGAATTAACATAAGCATGATCATGAGGAATAGAATGATATTGCACATGCGAAACGGATGGATTTTGGGTAATAGGAATTGAATTCTGGTGGCTAGATGGAATGGAATTCACATAAGCATGATCATGAGGATTGGAATGATATTGCACATGTGAAATGGAATCCGGGGTGTGTGATGAATATTTTGAGCATGGGTGAATGGAATTGAATTGCTAGCCATGTTGGAACTATGCACTCCATTCCAACTTGTAGCTCCGGAAATGGAATAAGCGCATTGGACATGAAGGTCGAATTCGCAGTCAGCGCAGAATAGGAGAAGCCGGTTCCCATGATTCGACAGGAATTGCAGTAAAAGGAATTAGACGGGTAAGTTGGGTAAGAACCAAAGTGAGGGATGAGGAGGATGTGATGGGTGTTTCAAGGACCGAGTCGCTTTGAAGCATTGTTCGTGCATGAAGAAGTTGCACTGCCAGCAAACGTATACAGTTCCGGTGGCGAAGAATGGCAACCTGAGCACGAGACTTCGGTGCCTTCCGGCATTTGGTGCATGACTAGATTGTGCAAGTGACTGAAATGCTTGTGCCCTTGATCCATCTCTATGAATGTGTGTATGTGCTATTGGAATACCTTTTCCTACTAGATAAAAATAGTATATGAAGATAAATAGATAAAAGTAGTAGTTGTCTAAGTAAGTAGATATTGAATTGGTCAGAATACCTTTTCCTACTAGATATAATTCAATTCTTATATACAAGTTGACTTTATAATGTAAATAATTTTGTTTCATCTTTATAAACTTATCTTACTTAGAACCAAAGTAATTTTTATTAAAAATAAATAAATAAAAAAATAAACTGGGTATTTGGTTCTAATATATCGCAAATCGCTATCTGCCAGCGATTTGCAACTGCATAGCTACAAATGCTAGCAACCTGCATCCAACTCTTTCTTTTATGGGTGTCACCCTACAATTACATGAAATAAAAGTCAAAGTCAACGGTTTCTAGTGGCAATAGTTTAAGCAACCAACGGAGATGGAATCGGGCTTGGTCGACCAATCAAATGAAATGGTAGATTGTCAACTCTAATTTCCATCTAAAGAAGTTTAACTTGTGGATTGAGACCAGTCTAATAAAAGATTGAATTGTATATATTGCTGCATAATTGACTTTTGGTGTTGGTGTGCTAATGTTTAATTGACTAAATCAAACCAAGATCTAAAATAAAAACTATGGGTAATAAGTAATTAACAGGGTTTCATTATATCAGTGTATATTCCAAAATATGAATTTGGCTGGGATCGATATCGTACCAATACTGGTATCGAATTTTAACAAAACTGAGTACTAAATACCGTGACGAATATATTTGTATGGTACGAGTACGGGTATCAGTACTGGTCGAAATACCGGTACCCGTTGTGGTATCACTTTGTTTTTTTGTTCTTTGAGCACTAGGTAAAATGGTACGAGTATCAATACTGTGGGTACCAAATACATAAAGTTTGTGCGAATACTAGTATGATACAGGTGCCAAACAGGTAAAACCATTGTTTACAAATTACAAGACGTTATTTCCAAAAAATTCGAAAGAGTTACTTTTTTTTAATATTTACAACAAACTGATGACCGTTTATTTTTCTTCTTAAGATTTGCTATAGCTTTTTATATTTTAATTCTTTTTAGGCTTTTTTTTTTTGTTTTTAATATTAGCGATACTAATGTATTGCGACCCATTTGTAGTGTTTAGTTTATGTTTACATACTTGAATCAATAGAACATTCAACTATAAATTCAAACAAATCCATTTATGTTGCAAGTAAACATTTATAAATTCATCGATCCGTTGATTATACAACTTTATTAAATTACAACAAAAAATTATACAGTTAAAATCATAAAAATTAAATAATAATCACTTGTTTTAAGGTAGAGATGCCAAAGATATTTCATCAACAACTTTGGCGTGTTGAAGACTTTTACCCCTCGAAAGGTCTTGATCGCGTATCAGATACTATATAACACATGAAAACAATTACCGGTTGATAGATTCACCCCACACAATAAGTAGATCATTGTTGTACAACTCTATTGTGGTAAAAACATACTAATTATATATTTTCTAATATGAATTTCCGGGCAAGAGCATTTAACCTAGCAATTTCATATGCTTCATCAAGCCTCTGCTGCTCAGTTTTTCCATCATCAGCACTTGTTTCATCACACACTTGATCACGGTTCACACAATCCAAATGTGTACCAAAGTCACACTCTTTACAATAATAAGTCCAGCAATCTTTATGCACAACGCGGTTACACACGTCACAAAAGAATGTATACTCTTCGCCCATCAAGGGAGCCTCGTAAAACAGCTTAAGCACATGTTCATGATCATCGCGCTTTACTGTTTCGCTCAAGTTTGCGCACTTAACATGCAGATCATGCTCACATATTGAACAATGGTAGTTGAAACCAGTTCCATCTTTAAAACATGCATTGCATGTAAACTTGCCATTTTGGTTCTTGTATGGTGATGAAGAGAGAAGGGTAAGAGGGTGTTGTGGATGAGATTTGTGTTGAATATCTTTATCAAGATTAAAACAAGATTCATCAAGTTGAAAGCCACAACTTTGTTCAGCACATGCATAGCCTTTGCCGATTAGGGGATCTTGACATATTGAGCAAGCTATACTCTTTTTTCCATGTTTTATGTTTACTAAAACCAAACCATGTGGGTGGCTGAAGTGTTTGATCCCTGGATTTTGTGTCTTGTTTTGAGCGGATTCGCTATGGTTAGACGATTGTGAATTTGGAGCACTAGGTGGAATAGATGTGAAAGGGGTATGTAGATGTTGAGGTATGGATGAATTATGTGCACTTGTGGGAACACTAGTAGATATATGTGTGTTTTGTGCACTAGTAACTGGATTTTGAACACTAGTAGGAACAAATGTTGGTATATTTTGAGCCATGTAAGAATCTTGGGTGACGTTTATCGAATGTTGAGGTGGAACTGGATTTGGAACTGGAGTTGGAATTTGATTTGGAATTGGAACTGGCGTCGGAATTTGATTTGGACTTGGAACTTGGTGAAGTTTATTGGATATTGAGCAGGAGCTGGAATTGGGTCCGGATATGAAATGGAGGGAACATTAGGGACCATGGGAACTACTTCTTGATTTGGATAAGATACATGATGTGGTTGAGGACTACTACTTACCGGATGTTGATGAAAGTTTGTAGCACTAGAAATGGAATAAGCACATTGGACATGAAGATCGAAATCGCAATCAGAACAGGAATAGGAGAAACCGGTTCCAATGACTTTGCATGAGTTGCAATAGAATGAATTGGAAGGGTAAGTGGGGTAAGGTACCAAGGTGAGCGGGTGCTGAGGGTGCGAAGGGTGTTTCCGTGAGCGAGTTGCAAGGAAACATTGCTCGTGTAAGTAGAAACCGCATTGCCAACAAATGTATATGGTCTTCGTGGCCGAAGAGTTGCAACCGGAACACGAGACCTCGGCACCTTCGGGCATTTCATGCACCATTAGGTTGTGGTTGTGGCTGAAGTGCTTGAGCCCGGACGCCATAGATAGATCCTCTAGCCTTTTGGGGAGATCAATCTTTTGTGCAATTAGAAAGTAGTTGGAAATATTCATATACAAGTATGTATACAACTAGTGCCTGCTATATTCTTTGGTTGACTTCGTTTTTTAAGTCTTTTCTGTTAGCTGGATTGCTGACTTTTTGCAATTATTAGAGTAAAGTCAACTGATTTTTAGGGACCAATCCCTAATTAACGGATGCCAATGTGTGAAAACTTTGGGGGACTTGCATGTTAACCAATCAATTTTCTTTTTTCTTCTATTTTATTAATAGCTAAGGGTTTTATTTCATAACACCTTAGTTAAGAGTATAGTTAAGAGTAGGACTTTAAAACCCCTTCTGGCGTTGATATAATGAATATGTGGTGCACTGAGTCAGCTTTAAAGAGGTGGTGACTTTATCCCACACCATAACCTAAGTGGTACTACACTTGTTCATGTCTTTTATTTCAACATTAATTTAATGGTCTTCTTTTTATGACTTTCCTATAGTATTAGATGGTTGTACCACATATATGTTTTTTTTTTAAAACTTGACTTTCATTCATAAAAAAACACCAAAAACGGACTACAAAGAGTGAACCGAAGACAAAAACCAACCTTACAACATATATAAAGGATATTTACACCATTCTTTCCATACTATATTATGAATTCTAGCTCTATTCTTGAGCCAAAGAAACAATAAGGATTTCACATTCACAACAATTTGCCCTCCTTAACCTCTTTCCCATTACATCTTCTATCATTCCTTGCTTTCCAAATGCACCATATATAGCAACACTATAATCACTCCATGTACTATATTCTTTCCTATTTTGCCTCCCTCAACCGACTTGTATATCTTCAAAAGGTCTCTAACTTGGAACGCATATATTGGATTCAATCTACACCATCTCCCCTCCCCCTCCCACACCCTACTAGCCACACTACAAGCTGAAAATAAGTGCGCAGTAGATTCATCCTCGCTATTGCAAAGAACACAAACCTTGTTTGCTATGAAACTCTTCGTTTTTCAAGCTCCGCAATAGTTGGCAATCTATTCATTTCGACCCTCCAAGACATAATATTGCATTTCATTGGCACCCAAGAAACCCATTTCATCACATAATTATTACCTAAATTTATACTCTCCTCCACAATTGAAGATTTTAACTACTTTTCCTACCTTCACTGCTGAAGATTTTATCTACTTGTAAAAGTCCTATTGTTTATAGCAGAACCAAATACACAACCAAGATCCACTCATGTACAAAAATTGTCTATTTGAATTATGATATTAAATTAAGATGAAAAAAATGTACCACCGATAATTGCACGTAAAAGTCATATTTATTGAAGTATGTTAAAATCTCATGGATTACACACGTTGAGTAAAGAAAAATACTAAATAGTTAATAATGGTGATTTTAAAAATTATAAAAACGATATTTTGAGGAGATAATTAACATATGATTTATATTTAAATAAGGAATATTGGATTTAAATACCCTCAACTTTCACAGTTTGGCCGACAATACTCCTAACTACGAAAATTGTTATCAGCACTCCCAACTTTTAAGGTATTTTCCATTGGCACTCCCAAACTAACCCAGTTAGTTTGTTCAGTTAGTTTGCTAATGTGGCATGCTGACGTGACCATTATTGCTGACGTGGATGACACATAAGATGACACATCATCTTCCACAGCATTCACAAAATTGTATTATTTGAAATGAAACACAAAAACCAACGTTCTGTACATGAATTCTTGATGTAATATTATTATGTTTCAACATAAAACACCCTTTGTTGACTGTTCTTCCTCTCTATCCCACTAAACACACACACTAACTTCTTCCTCTCTCTCTCTCCCTCTCTCTAAAACAAATAAAATAAACACACCAACACCTAATTGGCAGTGGTGGAGGAGGGGAGGAGGCGAAGCGACGACGGGCAGGGGGAGGAGGGAGGGCGGCGGCAAGGGGAGGAGGAGGGAGGGCATGGGCAGAGGGAAGGGAGGAAAGCGTGGCGGCAGAGGGGAAGGATGAGGTCTGATGGGGGAGAAGGGCGAAGGGGTGGCAAAGGAGGAAAGGGAGGAGGGCCACGCGGGGAAGGAGGAAGAGGGAGGGTCGCCGGCTAGGGAAGGAGGATGAGGGAGGAGGGTTGCTTGGGAGGAAGGAAGAGGATGGAGGAGAAGGAACTAGGGTTTGGTTGAGAGGATATGATGAGAAATGACTCAGAAGATGTTGGAGAGGCCAAGAAGAGGTTGAGGCGGACAGACTTTTGCAAGGGGATATCTTCCAAAAACAAACAGTCTGCTACACCCAAACTTATGCACGCATCTGCACGACACAGACAAAAGAGACCAGAAGTGCTTCTTGAGAAAAAAACAAACACCCCCTTTATAACTTACATAGTATTAAGAGTTAAGTACAAGTTGAGTCTATGTAGTTACACCCAATTTGTAGGTTGAGTCTTTATTTCTTAATTTAGGTCCCATGAGTCCCCAACGTTTCCAAAATTGGTCAATCGACCAATTGACCAAAATACTAAGAAAAGACGTTAGTGGCAAGGACTCAATTGACCAATTTCTAAAACGTTGGAGCCTCAGATGAACTAATTAAATTGAGAAATAGGAACTCAGCCGGTAGATTGGATATAACAACGTAGACTCAAATTGTACTTAAATGTAGTATTAATTTATAACTTTTTATGCATGAAAGTTTTGTACCTTATGCGTAGGGTGTTTTTAAAAAAAATATTGTTTTTTTTTATTTAATTCAAAGTTTTTCATCTTTTGCAATTTCACCTCGTCACTTTTTTACTTTCAACTTTGGTCCTCTATACTTTTCATTTCTTACAATTTTGTCATTTTACTTTTCGTTCTAAAGTTTGCAAGCTAACACGGTACAACATGCGATCCCGCTAATAAGTTTAGATTAGGAGTAGGAATAATAAAAGATTTTTAGCTCAAAACTATATTAGTTAGTTTTTAGTAACTACTAGCAGGAAACTCACGCGTTATGGCGGAGTCGACAATACAGGGTGTAAATATAATTCAAATCTCAAAACGATTAAAAAATAAATATGTAAGGTGTATGTTTGTGTGTGTTGTGTAAGCACCTGTGCTTCGTAATGGGGTAATTTTTTAAAGTCTACAAGGAGACACGATATCATGCTATGTTCTATCACTTCTATGTACCAAATGCAATTTGACTTACATGCCGGTAAAAAATGGAAGTAGCGGTTTGACTCATTAGCAACTATTAGCCGAGGAGAAGAAAGCTTTGTAACTAAGATCCACATTAAGAGGAGGTTGGAACGGCTCATATGTAATTAACGTGCAAAGAAGCATGCCCATAACTTTTTCCACATGATAAAAGCAATGCAATGAAACTGCTAATCAAGTGCACCATAAATTTCTATCAGTGGCATCGAAAAGTGAAATTGGAAGTTAGGCTAGTTGAAAATACTCCACATAAGACTTCCCAACCTGATAACTATATAAACGTGCACAAATCGGTTTTTTATAGGAACCGAACTTGTTCCAAACCGTTCGTGTTTGGTACCAGTTCTTGTCTGAACTGGTTTCAGTTCGGTTCAGCCCCCGTTTTGCGGTTTGAAAGACCGGTTTCGGTTCAGGTTAGTGAACCAATTCATGCGCCACACTTTTTTATGAAAAGGCATCACAATTATTTTTTTACATAAAGTTCGACTTTTTATTGAATCTTACAATCTTTTTAAGGTGTATAGGTATATATTTGTATGTGTAGAAACCTTTTTATATAATTTTGTTATATATAATTTTTTATATAAAATTGCAATTTTTTTAATAAAATGTAGTAATTAGTGTTGCAAAAATCGGACTCGGCCTTGGAATCGGCAAGTAATCGCTCCTCGAAGGTGTGACACACTGAGTTTTCTCTACTCGGCCATCACAACTTGGAATCGGGCCAACTCGGCTTGGAATTGGTCAGAATCTGTCAACTCGGATGGAATCGGTCTAATTCGGCTGAATCAGTCAAATTCGGCATCTAGTTGCCGTTTTTGAGATAGTTTTAGTATTGGCATACTTTTAATATTTGGATATACTTATTATGAATTTATGACATATATATAATCTTTAAATTATTAAATTTCTATATAAATCACCATATCCGAGTACTCCCCGCCTAGGCCGAGTACTCACAACTCCCAAGTCGGCCGAGTTAAGAGCGCCTAGCGAGTTTTGCAACCTTGGTAGTAATTACTTAATTTTGTTTGACACCATTCTCAAATGCTTTATAATGTAATATAGATTATATATATAGATTAATGGTAATTGAAGGTTATGATAAAAGAATGTGTACAAGTAGGTTTTGCATGAAGGGTAGAAAGATAAAAAATTACATGACATTTAAGTTTTAAACATGAGATTTTTTCTATGCCATCTTAAAATTAATGTAAAATGATATTTGTAGAAAAGTATAGATATGTAAATAAAGTTAAAAGTCACCAACTCTTTGGGAATGTGTCAAAGTCAATATTTATATAATTTCTATGCATGTACAAAACATATGCATTTTTTTGCTACAATGAAATGTCGAAAGAACATATCACATTTTTTCTTTTCTAGGAACTCATACATATGTTACATAACTATGTAACATGGATTCCTTTATTTAATTGATGACACAATCATAACCAATAGTAACATACAAAAAACACAGATTTGGGATGGATAACCTCACCAGAAAATCCACTAATAATTTCAAATATCAACATCAATATACACCAAAACCCCAAATTATAATCCCAATCTAAAAAGGATAATAACAATAACAACTAACAAGTCATGCATGGTAACCAATTTAAAACTCAATTATCCAAAAATTAAATACTAACTCTTACCATATAAAAGGTCACGATATATCCACGTGTACGGCTCCTTTTTATAAAAAAGCAATAGTAAACATTAACAAAACGGCGACGTGTCATGTATGTCGTTCCGTAAACCACAAATTTCATTATTTTTATTAATATTAATTATTATTATTATTTTTTACTTATATAATACTACTGTCGCTCCAAAAAAGCGCCAACCCATGTGCTCTATCCTCTCCATTCGCCGTTACGCCGCCGTTACCGTCACCGTTAAACAAAATTACGTCACAATTTGAGATTAATCATCTCTCTTTCAGGTTAGGGTTCACAAATTTATAAAAATATGTTAATTATTAATGTATATATTTCAATTGGATGTTATTAAATGTTTATTTAGTTTTATGTTTTGCCCTAATTTGTGTAGAAGGTGGGAATAATTAGGTTGAAATAGAAAATTAGGGATCTGTGAAGTTAGATGGCTGATGATATTATTATCGATCTAGATTTAAACCAAGAGCCGTTAATAGAACAACCACCACCACCAGCACCAGTGTTTGGTCATGGATTATTAATAAATGAATTGGAGACTGCTCATGGTAGGATTGAGGATAGGCTTAGGCAGCTTGAAGCCGTTACGGCTCGGGCTAGACAACGCCAGAGGTGGCGACAGGGTCGGAATAACCCCGAATTGAGTTATATGAGAGTCATTGAGGCGGATGGTGGTTCGGGGGATCGGAATTTGGAGAGGAGTGATGTTGGGGGTGAAGAGAGGGGGAGGAATAGTAAAAGGGATATTAGTCAGTTGGCGAAGGCGTTGGAGATGGATTTGGATGCGAAAAAGTCGGATGAGGATGGAGGTGGGGAAGGTGATGAGAGTGGGGGTTTCTTTGATTGTAATATTTGTTTGGAGATGGCGAGGGATCCGGTTTTGACTTGTTGTGGTCACTTGTTTTGTTGGTGTTGTTTTTATCAGTTGTCGTATGTGGATTCGAGTGCGAAGGAGTGTCCGGTTTGTAAGGGGGAAGTGACGGATTCGAGTGTTACGCCGATTTATGGGAATGGGAGGGATCAACCGGTTTTGAAGCTGGAGTCTGGTGTGAAAATACCTCCTAGACCGCAAGCGCGTAGGGTGGAAAGTATTAGGCAACAAAGGGTGGTTAGGGGGATTTCTCATATTCCTGTTTCAGAAGCGCTTAGAAGGATTAGGATTGGGATTGGGTCGATTGGTGAAAGCGCTGTTTTACAAGGTCTTGGTACTGAGGGTGAGGGTTCTGAAGCGAATCCGACATTGCTACACACTTCAGAGGCTGGTGGTAGCCGCCGCCACCGCTCTCGTCAGTTTTCAAGGGTGATATCTGAAAGTGCTGCTTCACTTTCGTCCATTTCGTCTGCACTAAACAATGCAGAAAGATTGGTTGAAGATCTTGAAACTTACATTAATGACCGTCTGTTAAGGAGAACAGAGGCACATGTTCATGTTCTTCCGAGTAATCAAGAACTGAATGCTTTGCTTGGTACTAGTACTGAAAGTCAACCAGAGCCCCAGAATGCGGAGATGAATTCGTCATTACCAGATTCTAGTTCTTCTCAAAGGTCGGTTGCTGTTGTGCACTTGGATGATATCTCAACGGATGGATCTGTAGAGATCGATCTGACAATATCACAATCACAGCCGTCTTCTTCGTCTAGACGAAGTGCTGGTTCGCGGGCTGTGAGTTTAGAAGATGGAACATCTCGTGAACTCAGGAGGAGACGTCTGAGGTGATGTTCATGATGCCCGAATAATTATATAGTCATGTATTCGTCATTACGTTGATTTTTCATAGCGAACATGTTTTAGATATCCGAGTGTTATCTTTTCCTGTCATTCACCACATGTAACTCTTTTAATATTTGGAAACTGTAACACCTGATTTGTTTCATCTATTTTGTTTCTTACACACACACATATAGAGAGAGAGGCGCATTCGTTTCGATATCAAAAATATGTTGGTAATAGTGAGATTTACATACATAGTGCACTACTATTTCTTTGAATGTGATATGCAGTTGATTATGTAATCGTTTTGTGTTTCTCTCCCACTACTTTTGATTATTCTATGCACTATATACAAGTTTATTATACTATTTTAAACGTATTATTGTTTTCGAAATGTACCACTTTATATGATATGGACGCGTATGCCTATACGTTTGGCAATATGCATTTAGTACCAGTATACATCAGAATAGGAGAGCATTCTATATGTTTGGGAATATGCATTTGGTACAACTGAATCGAAGAGAATACACGGATTTAGGCATATGTGGATGTGTATGTGTTACACCTACATGTTTGGAAATATGCATTTAGCTAGATAGTCGATACCTCAAGACGCAAAAGGGTGGGCATGTCTCGCCTAGGCGCACAGAAAGCCCACCCAAGACAAGCAAGGCACATGTACGGTCCAAGCCATTTTCAACTGTTTAGAACGTATGAAACTAGTTTTGGTGCAGGTTCTTCCCAGTTCAGGCACCTTTTGCGCCTTGCTGAATTGGGGTGCACCTTTGACTACATAGGCATTCAGTACGATAGAATAGTAGAGCAGGCATGGTTTGATTACCTGCATGCTTATTATGTTAGGGGTGTTCTTTTGACTAAACCTCATGGATATTAGGCGTACAGTCTTTTTAGCGGCTAAAGTTAACGGTGTCGTGGGTGTGCTTGATTCTAGAAAAAAATTGATGATTGATTTTGTAAAACCACTTAAATATCGAGAAATTAATAGGCATGTAAACAAGTCAAACGAACACAAACACAAACGGGCTTGTTTGTGTATGTTCCAACTTACTGGTGTTCATTCGTTAAGAAAATGAACGCTTTCATGCTCGTTCTTCTAACTTAAGGGTGTTCATTCGTTAAGAGAAGGCATGTTTTAATGCTCGATCGTTAATATCGTTAACGAAATAAATGAAGAGGAAATGAATGTTTTATAAGACGAGCGTTTGATGAATGATGGGCCAAATAGTACTCTTCCAGTAACTCAAAATTATTTTTACCCAATATGTAAACAACGTAAAAGAACGAGGATAACCAACGTAAACGAATTAACATAGACGAATAGGGATGATATCGGTGCCGGTATTGTACCACATATTATTGATGCTGAAATTTTGCTAAAACCAAAAGCGAATATCGTACCGTATATGTTCGGTTGGTACCGGTAAGGTAGTGTACCGTTAAAAGTCCTAAACTGGTACTGTATTAGTGTATTACATGCTACTGATAATGAAATTGAGCTAAAATTAAAACCGGATATTGTATTGTATATGTTTCGGTCGATACCGGTATTGTACGGTAGACCAGCATTGTATATGTTCACATACATAAATGAGAACTAGAAGGGTTAATGGTCGTTCGCGAATAGTCGAATAGATGAGCAAAAGCTTCTGTTTGTGTCTTTTGGTCTATTAAGTACACAATACAAATAAAATACACGCAGAATAGTTGGATTTATTAACGGCAGTGGGATTTAATTCATAAAAAGAATGAGATTAGCAAGTAGGGATGAGCTCCTTGGCGAATTTGCCGGACCCGAAAAAAGGAAATAATGGGGTATCGGTACAGTACACTACCGGTATTTGAATGTGAATCAAACAAAATACCGGCGCCGAAAGTCTGGTCATGAAAAAGGGAAAAATTGAATACCGGTATCGAAAATGACCGGTACGGTAACGGTACAACACCGGTTTGGTATCGATACCTGATAACAAATACTCATTCCAAATTGCAAGTCGCTATGACCCAAACAAAAAACACCCAAAAGGTCACCGTCATTATAAACTTACACCAAGTCGACTACTTCAGATCCCTAATAATTGCCATATAAAAGGTCAGGGGTGCCCTGCCCCCTGTTGTTTTTTTGCGTAGCAATGTAAGTTTGTGTATTTTATCCGAAAATTTTAGATGCATTGAGTCCGGCCCCTCTGAATTGGGTCCTGTGACTTTTAGCCCTCTCTGTATTTTTGTTCAAGCTTCGCCGCTAATCTTCTTGATATCTACAAAAACTTTGGAAGCACACACCGCCTTGTGAAATACCTTATCATTATTTGTCTTCCAAATGCTCCATAATGTTACAGGAAAAACCGCATGAACAAATTTGTTTTTTTTTCTTATTTGAAAATGTCACGTACTGAAACTCCAAGAAATCGTCCAATGAATTTGTAAGGCATAGAAGATAGACGGCACCATTGCGTACTCTACTCCAAAGTAACTTAGTCAAATCACAACACAATGAATTAGATGTTCCAATGTCTCCAAAGAAGCAGTACATAATGTTCAATCGAATGAAGGCAAAACAATCCTGCATCTTGACAATGCATCACAAGCAGGAAGTCGGTTCAAAGAAGACGCCCTCCAACCTACACTGACTGGGATCCATTTATTCCACTTATATCTGGATATTGGAACCGGCCAAACATAAGATCAATAGCAATCTTATGAAAGCGAACTGTCAATGTTCGACTCGATTAAAGATTTAAGATGAACCCAACTGTTTGCCAAATCCTTATGAAACGAAAATTCATCCATGTACCCATAACATATGATAGCGACACGCAGACACAGTGGAGCTAAGTTGGGGAGACCGATGGTGTATCAACTATAATATGGTGATGGATATCTGTCCATGTTTATAGTTATTGTTATTGCATACAATGGCTCAGATCAAGCGTGTATAAAAATTACTGAAATAAAAAAGAAAAACTGCAAATAAATTTATATAAAGCATGAACATGAAAAGTTACCCCAGATGCTACAACTATACTACTACACATAAATTTATAACTAAGGCCTAAGGGGTAACATGAGCATGATATTTCACATTGCATTTAACACTACTATCCAACTCTAAAAACAAACTGTCACCTTTTGCCATCTCATTAACCGTTAGTGCTTCGCTACTTGTAGTTAATTAAACTGTTCTCGGTCCATTGGCCGTCCACGCATACCTTCATCTGTCAAAAGCAGCCAACAAAAAGATCTACTTTATCATACACGAATATGACCCCCAAATCCAATCAAATTCTCAAACACAACACGCTTCGAATCGTTATTCTACTATCCAATGAACCCGAAAGTAGAATGGTTTTTAAAAACCGTGTTAGGGTTAAAGGATAGTACCACTTTCACCATCAGAAATATCTGCAAGCCTTGCAATGGCATCAGCAAGTGCTTCTTCGTGTTCCTGCATTATAACAAATTATTAATGAGACATGTCAACTCATAGTAACAAATAGAAGTTTTATTTATGAATATGGATTGATTCGGATTAGACTTGGGGAGAATGGACACTTATAAAATTGCCTTAGGTAACACTTTAGTGCATAAAAATCCTAAATCATTTTATGCCCAAAAAGAACACAATCCTTGTTCAAATAAATATAATATAAGTTCCACAAATCATTCTAAATGTTTAATAGAAGTATAAAATTTTGAGCAGAGAGCGTTTCTGGCCAACCAAGCCTGATCTGATCATAAGATAGTAACCCAACCCGCCTGATCCGTCCATCTTGCAAACATCCAGAAAGAAAAAAAAAAAAAATCCACAAACTTCAAACATGTGTTTTTCTAACCTTGAGGACTTTCCTAGCTTTCTCTATTTCAAGAGGATCTGGATGACTAGATCCAAATACCCTCTCCACCTGCACATATTCATTAATAATACATGAGGTATTGCACAAAATAATATGATTTAACAATACTGGCATTTAATCTCGACTGATTATTTATTTACCTCCTTTATTAGAGTATCAGTATTATATAGTTGAAGATCATCTAAACCCTTCTTTCCTATGTCATTCTGTGATGGAGGGAAAACCTTTCTTGTTTGACCCTTGGGCATCCCTCTACCCCTTCCTCTTCCTCTTCCTCCACCTGGACCACTATCTCGTCCAGCGGGGCGACCAATTCCATGACCCGGTCCACCATAGCCCGATTTAAGAGGATTCCCAGGATCCTCACCTTCCACCCATTGTATATCCTCAGGAGATATCTGCATCAACAACAAAACAGCAGTATTTAAGAACCTTTTTTTAAGGGAAAACAATCATATCACAGAAACAGACTTATCTACACGACTACACTTACCTCTGAAAGATTGACCCACTCCCACGTCTCATTTGCTGTATACATATCGTATACCAATGCATGCCGGCCCTGAATAATATAAAATATTTTTAGCACAATGTTCAAGGTTGGAGCAGGATTGTAATCTGTTAAGAAATCAATGCATGCCTGTTAAGAAATCATATTACCTCCACAGGATTGTAATCTGTAATTGTGGCTTCATAGAAATTGTTATCATCAGGCCACCGGGTTCTCACTTTTCTACCTATTAATGGTGAGAATGGTGATGTTTCAGCAGCTCCATTTGCATGTGCACCAGAAGTCGCACGACTACCAAGCTGGGCTCTACCAGTTGCGCCTGATGGAGAAGGCTGCGCTTTGATGGAAGACAATCCGCCCATCATCTGACCACAGTAAAAAACCGATGAGTTGGGAAGAAACAATAACATAAGAATTAAATTCCCAAAAAACAGGAGCTTACAGATTTCTTGCTTTTCCCCTTGGGCCCTGTCACAGGTGCTCTTCTAGCAGCAGAAGAAGAAGTTGGTAAAGGTACATGTTGTGGTGGCCCACCAAAAGATTGAGAACGTCCTGATGGGTTCATCTTCTGCTTCTTACGGTTTCCTGATACAGATGGGCTTGGTAATGGATCATGTACTGCTTGACCAGTGTTAACCGTCCCGGGTTGAATCCCACTGGACTGCCTCCACTCCCTGTTATTGTCATGATACAGCATTGACAGAAATCAGAAAAAACAAGTTCCTTAATAAAAAATATGACAAAGCGTGTTATCAACACCACTGGACCTTATTCTGCGGATAACATCATCTGAATTTACTTTAAGCAAAAGTTCTCTGTGTTCTTCATTTGACAATCTCAATTCTTTCCTGAGCTCAGTTATTAAACCTTCCTTTTCCTGAAGAAATACATTTTGATGAACATCTCACAAAAACTTGATTGTCTAACATAACATGCATGCATATATAATGACAAATCATACCCATGTAATTGCATCTGCTTGGGCTTTGAAGGCTCGTAAAACTGAACTGTATGCTTCTTGCTCAAGTTGGTGAATTTGGGCTTCCATATCAGTATCCCCATACATCTTAGGATGTTGTACAGAGCCCATAACTGCAGATCTTCCATTACCTGCCACATGTCCGCCTCTTGGCATTCTGTTTTGATGGGACGGGGGGAGATCATCATCAGTTCCTGAAATTAATGCATGAAATTAGCATAAACACATCATCCAATCTATTACTGTGTGTGATACTTACATGACTGATCCCATCATAGTTGTCAAAAGCGCCTGAAGCATGCGCCTAGGCGCAAATTCCGGCCAAAAATAGTGAAAAAAACTTAATTAAAGCTGAACAAGTCTAGAAGTCTAAAACATGTCTAAAACCCCTAAAAATGGTATTTTATACTATGCACCTAGTTTAAAAAAGCCCTACACTAGGCCGTGGGCGCCAGGCTCGGCCTAGGCGCCTTGGACTTTGAACAACATAGGATCCCATATCAAACAGATTTTCTATTTTCTCAACATCTAAGACTATAAGTCACATACTCACATAGATTATATTACAATATGGTACTTGCATCAAAGCATTGAATTGGCCAAGTGATATTTTACTACGGCTTAGATCCAAGTGTTCTACATGCCAATAAAGAACTAAAGGTGCCATTCACGTATAAACAACATTTGACAACAATACATTTTAAAATATGTTCACAGAACATAATAAAACAAGAGGCCAACAAAAAAAAAATCAAGCATATTAAAGTTAGAGGGATGTAGAGGATAAGTCAAAGCTGATCTCAAGCTCTTAAGGACGCTACTTGATTTCTGACTATATCCACTTATAGCCACTAACTAAATTTGAATTGACTTTTAGCAGTCCTATAGACTCTGGTCTAAACATAAACCCAAGACCAGGAAAAAGAAACATAAACAGTTGGTCTCGAACTCTAAATAAATTATAAAAAAATAAAATAAACAACCTTATAGTTCTCCAACAAATTAATATCTCACTCTCTTTGTAACATTAATACACACACCATTAAAGTATCTCCTAAGTTCAAAAGCCCATTAATACACATACCAACAATAAATACTTCACTATTCGGTCAATCACAAAAAACTGCAGCAAATTCAAGCTTATTCTAGTGAAAAGAATATTAATTTAAACATAATTAACAAAAAGACAATGGTGGCAAAAAGAATCAAGCCAAAGATTAACAAAATTATCGATCGCTATTAAGTTAAAAGCTCACCACTGCTATCATAAGGTTCGTAGTCCATAGCCAGCTTGCAAGACAAACCACAACAATCAATTAAAAAAAACCCTAAATTCGTGAAAAGATTTAATAAAAAACGAATCGATGAAACACGACGCAAAATCAGGGACGACTGGTACAGTACGGTTGAATGTGAAAAGGATTGATTAATTGAAGGTTTGAAGGCGATGATTGAGAGGTAAATTAGGGTTTGATTTGGGGGTTTTTAAGAGAGTGATGACAAAGAGGCGCGGATTTGAACGAGATCTATATTGGAATTTGTTTTTTTTTTGTTTGGTTAATTTTTTGGTTTGAGTTCCGGTTACTTTTGGGGTTTGACTTTCCTATGAGTCAGGATTGGTCAATCATCACATTTTGGTCAATCACTAACGAAGTACCCACTTAGACCATGCGTAGTGGGGGGCTTTATATATAAAGCCCCCGTTTCTGATTGGTCCACGTGGCAGCTGAGTCAGCATGAAGAGATAAAGTGAAAATGGGGTGTAGTGGTGGGGCTTTATAAATAAAGCCCCTATAATATTTTATTATATCTTTTGGTCAAAGTGGAGTCCTGGAAAGTAATAAACAAATGAGAGGAATCTTTCTTTTCAAACATTCAATTCTTGTAGTGGCACGTGGCTATGGATGATTGGGGATTTCTTTTGTTGGACAGCGCTATAAGCATCACGCCAGGGGAAGGATTTGCAATATAACGCCCCCCCCCCCCCGTAACGGTGTGGGGGGCGCTATATTTTGATTTTTTGGGCAAATAACGCCCCACTACGGGTACTCTTAACAAAAAAAAGTACCCTGAGAGTAACCCGTGTTCACCAATAATTTCACACCAGTTCCCGAGGAAAACCCGCCGCCCGAAGGCCCACGCGGTAAAACCCGGCCCACCAGCAGCATTTTGGTGCTGGTAGGACTCGAACTCCTCATCTCCCATAAGGAAAGCAAGTAGGGTGTCACTCCACCATAAGGGGATTGGCATCAATCATCATTTTGTGGTGTCTCTTTTTTTTTTAACACTTACCGAACACTTCTTACCACAAGTTTGAATGTGTCCAAGGATGAAACAACAGGACATCCGGAAGGAAAGCCCTAATGCAAAACCCCCTGACCGGCTAAGCTATACCATATTGTCGTATCCTGCTTTCACTTGGATGTTACAAATTTAATGTAACTTTTAATTTTAAAAATATATGTTGTTTTAATCGTTTTTAAAACAATGAATACACATACTTTAAAATCTACTTCTTACTTACTTTGTGAGACTTGAACCCACACCACTTTGATGAGATAACATATGGTGTTACTAGACCAAGAGGTCGTCGGCTTTTAACATGTTTGATGTCATAATAACTAAAGATTTGCTTATTTAATGATAAGGAAAATTTTCAACTTGATAAAATCAATAAATTGATCTAGAACACGCAAAACTATAAAATTAAACCTTGATTACTAGCAAATTCTTTACATAAGCTATGTAAGCACTTTTCCGATGAAGTGGATGTCGATTTCTCTGTGTTAACGTGGAAAGCCAAACCATAAAAAGCAACAGTTAAATTAAAATTACAAAAAACAGTTTATATGACCAAAAGATTATCCTTGTCATGATTTTCAAATGTTGTTTCTTAAATTTTGTTCATTGCTAAGATAATAACTCGTTTTTTTTTTTTTTTTTCTAAATGTATAAGACCATAACCAATGCAGTGCATTTGAGATGCATTTGTCTAATGAGAAAAATGCAACTGGGGTTAGGACGTGGGGGTGATGCATCGGAGAGGAGTGCATCTGATCAATCTCTGGAAACAATTTTCCAGACTTTTTAATTCACGATTCGGTATTAAAGAGAAGATAATGCAAATAATACTTGGCTTGAAAAGGAAAACAATAAAATCCCAACTTGAATTCATCAATCCTAAACATCAAGAAGATCGCATTCACAATGATGCAACATGCAAAAAGCTCTACATGCTAGTTTCCAGAAAAGGGTTATTGGTCTTTTCAACAGACGCAACGACCACATACTATAACACAATAAAAGCCGACAGTCATTGGTGCTACAAGTTCAAGATAAACGGTTGGAACCATCAAGTTCAAACTTATATACAAATGACTCAACGTATAATTGTTAACCGATAAATCTAGAGGAATATATAGGTTTGGTTTGACAATAATAATACATCCAATATCGACTTTACAAGGTGTGCCTGATGCATAAGCAACACTAATGGTCCTCTTGCAGTCGATGGTTTGACCCATATACGAGAGTTGCAAAAAAATTGAGAACGATGCAAGAGGTGTTGAGTTTCAATGCAAGAGGGTTTAAGTTTCAATACAAATTCAAGTGGGTTAAAGCAGTTGGTACAAAAAGTTACATATGTTGTACTTAAGAATTGAGATTCTTTTGATTGTATATTTTTACATAAAGTTTTTTTTTGTCTATTTTTATATTTTAGTTTGAAAAACTATAACAAATTAAAATATTACATTAGCATATCTTTTGATACCAAGCACCCCGTAGAAGGAAAGATAATTCAGATCGACTCTTAACAATATAACTTGTAGGCAGGAGCTGAGTCTCCAATACTCGGTTTGAACAAAAAACCAAAACTGAAATGAACCAGACCGAGTTTAGAAAACGGTTTTCAATTCAGTTCTATGAGAAACCACGGCTATTAACTGGTCTTTTGAACGGTACATAATCAACCGGATCTGCAGTGTCTTTCTCTTTTGATATTTCAGACTTAATACCTTCCACCAACAGGATTCACTCATTGTTTGATTTCAATATTGCCAACTATGAGACTGAATCAGCAGTCAAGTTGGAGCTCAATAACTATGGCACTGATATTATTGAAGTTTTATTTAAAACCCAAGAATAAATTTTCAAATCAGTTTTAATGGTTTAAACCGGAAACCAAACCAAATTGGTTTTGAGTTGACAATCTATTTGACCCGATATTTATATAACCCAGATCGACCCTTATATAGCTAAACGGGAAGCTCTATGAAAAATTCTTGACAGATTGGTATGGTGAGAAAATTATGATGAAAGAGGAAAGACAAATGTGTATCACATTGTAGAGATTCAACAAAATAACCTTTGAAGAATATTTGGGTTGAGCTTTTGGAGGGATTCAGTCTGGCCGACTAGTTTGGCTATTAGCCCGATTACACGATCCACGTACAAAATGTAAAGCCCGCATCTGTTTTCCAACAGCTGAAGTCCTTTTCTAGCATGGATGATTGAGGTTACCCACTCTTCAAACAACTCTAGCATAGTTACCATTTAATGTTTTATTAATATGAAGCTATCTTTATAAATCCAATGTCAGCAATTGAAATAATACAGGTTTAATAAAAAAAAAATAAAAAAAAAATTCAGGATAAGAAAAAGTCTGGTATTTAAGTAATGTAACTCAATAAAAAGTAGGCTATACAAATTAGGATTCTACAAAAGGGCAAACAAGTTCATAACCTTGTCCCAATATATTTATATAAAAACTGAATCCTTTGATGTTTTAGTTGTAAACTTTCTACCCCATACACCCTTTACAACCACATAAAAGAATTTGTCAATTTGAATCTATTAGCTCTGATTTAATTAGCATATAATAAAATGCATGCTTACCAGTTGCAAATCCATTTGTCTTTGACCAACTTATCAGGTAATCCGATACTAAAAGCTCAATAAGCTGGATCCTGCCAAATATATAGCACGTGCAACAAAACCATTCATGGCCAAAAATCCAAATGTGACAGAATATTGTGTTAGGGTATGAAAGTGGTTACAATACGAATTTTGGAACATAAAATGGAACTTTGAGAATGATACATTGTTCCAACCCGCAGGCAAAGTACACCGGTGGGTATCTTGTACTAGTCCAAAGTAGCCCGTAAATATAATTGTATTAAGTTTGTTACTTATGAAAAAGTGAGTGTCATAATTACAAATTCAGAGTTCTATAGTTTAGACGTGACGCTAAAACAGAAGCATCATAGATGGAACAAGAGGATTATTAGGAGATGATCACAGTAAATAATAACTTACAAAATGTACAGATTGCTATGCATCTCAGGAAATGTTGATTCAAATGGATCAAGAAAAAGCAAGTTTTCTGCTAGTAAAGAGATTCTTTGAGAAAGTGCCAGAATAACTCGTTGTCCAATACATGACTCGCTTCCAAGCTTACGAAGCAAGTGCTGAACACGGAATCGGGCATCATGATGGGCTTCTGAAAGAATTATAAAGGGATATAAAGTTTAGATCTTGAGTACATTACCTTTATAGGTATATTGCATTTCAATCATGACATAGAAACGGTAAAAAGATGCCTAACAAAGATAGAAGAGAATGCAATAAATATTTTGGATACTTACTCTGAATTGAACTACAGAACAGAAAAATACTTACCGTTTACTTGTAAAGTAGTGCACATTTTTCGCACTAAATGTAGTGACAAGCTGCCAAGGATCCCTTCAACGGATTCAATATTGTTGCCCTTGGACAGTGTGTTATTGATCACATCTTCAAGAAGAAACAACATGAAAAAAAAAATATAATAAATTATAGGTTTCAAAATGAGGGAAGCTGAAGGTGTCAGCCAAAAATCATGTGGCTAGGTAATATCAAGATGCAATTTGCGCATGGTAATAATGATATACCTAAAATGAAGTCTACAGCTTGGTGTGACCAGTTTGCAAAATTAGCATCATCTGGCTGCAACAATAACACAAGCAGACTGTAAGAAAGTTTCGATATAAGACTAGGCTCACTCGGTCACTAAATTAAGTAGAACGATGAACCGAATGAAGTTGAACAGCAAACTCTTACAGTATCACATAGCTCCACGAGAAAATCAACCGAGGCCCTCAGTTGTTCAGTCTCCTCAGCTTTATTATCTGCCGATGCAAACAGTAGATAAAATCATAAAAATCAAATTGTTATATCTGTCTGTACTGTCCAAACAATCAAGTATATTCCACCCATTGCCTCCTATTTAGGTGGTTTTGCTATGTTGAATATAGTTATATTACACAGGTAAATGTAAGGGAACTAGTTTATAAAGTATCGAGGTAAAATCATTGTTATCAAAGGCGCTAGGCGCACTCAAGGCGCATAGGCCTCGCCTGGGGCCTAGGCACAAAAAAAGCGAGGGCCTGAGATAAAAAGAAGCGAACAAGAGAATAAAGTAATAATATATTAAAATAATACTATTTTTCATCTAGTTAGTATCAAAAGTTTTAAAATGTTGATCTATTAGTGTATAGAAGTAGTTTTCCTTAGATTAAAGTAGAAATCTGGCTGAAATCTAGCCATAATTTAATGAATTTGGCTGGAAACTCTCCGGAATTTGGGAATCTAGCAGAAATCTGCACCTAAACCATCACCTGGAGAATTAAAGCGCAATATCCTCGACTCAAAGCGCAAATGCATCGCCTTGCCTAAAAAATGGGCCTAGGCGCAAGAGGAGATGGCTTTTAACAACTATGGGTAAAATAATGAATAGGTTAATATGTTACAAATTAACATGAACATCAAGGAAATTGCATTTTATGGACAAATAGAAGAACATGAAGTTTAACGGCATAAGTTCTAAAATATTAACATTCATGTGAAAGATATTAGCTGTGACTTATACCAGACATAAACAATCTTTGTGTGGAACCTTCATTTCTTCTTTTTCTTCTTTCCTTGAATCTCACTGCACCAACCACATCAATCAATACATTTCACATATAATAATAAAGATGTATGATGATGCCTTAGCTTTACTATAGGTGGGATTAACTGAGTATGATGATGATGATGATGATGATGATATAATAATAAACGAATCACATATTAATTTATGCAACCTTGTCTAAGAAATCTGCGACGTAACACGTCCTTATATTTCTCATCAGATCCTTCTCCTGATAGCTTATTAGGGCTCAATTTCCCTAAATTATCGAAGAAATAGCATTTGCAAGATGCACTCCCGGGGAACACGTCATGACGCATTCCATCTGCATAAATTAGTATTACACGTCACCTAAGATAGAACAGGAACATATTATAGATCTATATATCTAACATACACACAAAAAGATATATCAATCATATAGATTATAGACCTTCAACTTGTTCGAGATGTTGCTTGAGTCTGAGAATCTCTTGTTTACGCTCTTTTGCCTGTATTGCATATATGTTCGTCACAAACAGAATCCCTAAATGTTCATCAGAAACTATGTAATAATAATAACAACGCAGTGACGTAACTATGACGTCACAGGACACTAATTAATTTATATTCAAGTGAGGGTTTATACAAGAGGAAGACGTTATAAATGTATGTATGTAGGTATGTACCTTGCGTTTCCATTTGAGAGCTTCGGTGGTATGAGATGGAGGATGAGGAATACTGGAAGTAGTATTATTATTACTATTATTAAGGAGCTTAGAACGTAGAAGAGACATGGCTAGAGCTAGCTTGAACGAATCGTCTGAACCGTTGGTGGTGGTGGTGGTTTCCGACGACATTGCTTCCTGACGCCTCCTTGATATTGAGTCGGTTCCTAATTGGACGGTTTCTCTAATCGCTCCTTTTCCCGCTCACATACCCAACTCCCTCATACAATAAAAAGATCTCCATAAAACGGTTTTTTCCTATTCATGGGTTCGTCTCTGCACGGGATTTTTTTTATGTTTTACTTTACAGTCTTATTTTTTTCATTAACACGTCTTAACTTTACGCTGTGTTCCCGAGTTTACTAAACGGGAGAAATGAAAGGAAAGATGTGTTCTCGAGTTTCATTAAAGGAAGGAAAAGAAAGAAAATGGAAGGAAAACTAGTTAAAATTCTTTAGTTTAGTTTTCCTTCCGATTTGAAAGGAAACGGAAGGAAAGAACATTTATCCTTTCTTTTCCTTTCCCTTCCATTCCTTCAATTCTTTTCCTTTCTTTTCCCTCTTCAAGTTAACTCGGGAACACAGCGTTAGTGTTAGTGATCGCTGGAAATGGTGTGACACTACAATTTAATACGGTTTCACGTCTCTACCACATGCGGAGGGGTTTAATACTAGCTATATATTAATTGCCATCTTCCTTACACTTTAAAAGTTGTACATAGTTATGCTTTGTTGATTTTTTACCTTTAACTTGATAATTTTTATTTTTTATAAATTTCTCACATATCTTTTTTTCTTTTCATTTTTAATACCGATAATTTTCCACCGTCAACTTTTATCCCATATATTTTCCATTTTTTACAAAATTTTCATTTATTTCAGTTAATACGTTTTCAGTCGCAACGTGCACGTCATGTGTAGTTCAATGTTTTCACGTTTATTTCGGTCTAAGTTTTACAAGTTAATACGTTTTCAGTCGCAACGTGCACGTCATAGGTCGACTTAGTTATTTTTTTTCTTTGACTTACATTTCACTCTATTTTTTTTTTTGCACTCCAACACACTGCAACGACGGTGTGGTTGAATATTGTTACGTCTACTTTTCATTCATTTTGACATTCTCACCGCAAAGTGCAAGTCCAACGCCCCTTCAACACCCAGGTTCAATAAAACACTTCAACATTATTATTTTTTTAACGATTTTACGCTCCCGTCAGAACATACTTAATACTACTTTTATTTTATTTACCAAAGAAAATAAATTATTGGACAAGAGAGTGACTATACATTATGCAACCTCATAAACCCTAGACATCTTCACATAAACCTCCGTCGTAAGAGAAGTAGCTAGAGGCGTCTTTAATCCTCCACACATGGAACCACCACAATCATCATCACCACCATCATCTAAACTCTGCAACGAATGTAAAACAAACGAGTTCAAGTACAAATGTCCAGGTTGTTCCGTACAATCGTGTAGTCTCCCCTGTGTCAAAGCCCACAAGCAACGCACTGGATGCACAGGCAAACGACAACAGCTAACGGAGTTTGTTCCTCTTTCTAAATTCGATGACAATCTCCTTTTATCTGGTAAATAAATTAATTCAGCTCAATTGCCCTAAAACAGCTCTTATTTAGGGTTATTTTAAGCAGATAATTAGATGTAACATAACACCATGCAGGAATCGATGTTTAATTTGATTATGAATATGATTTATTATATATCTAAACACAGCAATCAGATCAAAACTAAACAAGTAATTTGAATAAGAAATTTAAATGCACTGTTGCACAAAAATATAATATGCTGAGGTTAGTTTGATGGGTGAATAGGTGATCAAATTTGTTTACATTTGTGTCTGATTTTTTTACTGCCAATTTATTTGCTGAATAAAGACTAGAATAAGCAGGGCAAGATTATCGCAAAAGCAATCGTTGTAGATGTATCGTTCTTGCAAGCTATAGTGTTATTTTTGCGTATTTGAAAGCATGGTTGTAAAAATCGCCTAGACTTTGATTAATCACCGACTAATCGCTGGTCGGAGGTTCACCAATTGATCGCCATTCGGTGGCCGTCTAGTGATTCCATCAAATTCCGGCCAAAATCAATAAATGTCGGTCATACTACGACCAAAACTTGTAAATTCTGGCGATTAATCCTATATACTTAAAGATATGAGTCGAGGAAGGGGTTAAAACATGCCTACTTAAAAAAACACTACCTATAAAACTGAAAATTACGTATAAAATCTCAATCCGATTAATCACGATTAATCCCTACTAATCCCGATTAATCGCTAGTCAGGTACCTCACCAACTTACTAGCGACTAGCGATTCTTACCACATTGTTTGAAAGGACAAGGGTTGGGTTTGGTTTGGATTGCTGGCAGCTATCTATATGTCATTTGTATTGATGGTTGAGATTTGAGATGGGAAATGGGATAGCTACTTTAAAAAATTTGGTTTTCAGCTCTCTTTTGTTGGATATAGTAACATGTGAAGTTTGCGTTCAAAACATTATGCATATATATGGTTTAGCAATGCTTTTGACTTTCCATTAGCGTAAACTGCATGAGAAATGTTGAACAAGTTGAAATATGGTTAGGCCTAGTATGTGTTGCAATTATACAACATGGTTTTGTAAAAGAGATTCAATTGTTCAGCAATTGTACACAAACATTAGGCGAATCTATGTGGATTCATTGCCACTACTTGAATACAATTTGGGCACCATGGAATTGTTTCACATTTCCAAATAAAGTGTTATTCAATCTTATACAAGGGGTCAGTCAAAACAAACAAACAAACAAACAAATGTACCCAATAAAATCTCACTTATATCAATCCAAGGGGTCAGTCACTTGTGTTGATATCATTGGTCAAACAGCAATCAGTTGACTAGTGTAATGGTTGTGATTTTTGTTTATTCACAATCAGATTACACTATGCTTGAGGATGTAAAGAGAATAGCCGATTCCGCCAAGAGAAGGAGAGTAAGTCTATGTGGGAATTACTCTGGGATTCCATTACACCTTAGAAACTTAATAAATGCTGCTAGGACTCGGAGATTTAAACTTTTCTTTTTGCCGAATGGAATGTCAAAAAGACAAATCAACAAGACATCTTATAACCAGAGGTTATCCCTTTTTTACATCAGAGTGTTATTTAAAGTACTAAAGAAGTGATCGTAAATCACTATATAAGTCTAATTTGATTTTGTTTACAGGTGGAAATTCATCTCTTGGACAATAGAATGGCGCTTTCATTCAACTGACATTAAGTTATTTGACCATGGGTAAAGCTTATTCACTCTATAAATAATTAAATATTTATAAATACTCTTGTTGCTGCATATTCTCTTCGATTCAAATTGTCTTTTACTTTCTAACAATTAGTAATTTTGTGATTTCAGAGTTCATGAAAACTCAAATATCTGTTCGGTTATTCAGAAACATTTAAAACCTGGTCCAACAAATCATCCATTGAAGCCATTTTATCTTGAGCCCGTGGAATCTCTCAAATTTTATATTAGCAAACACCCAAAGGTTTCTATAGAAAATTCTTAATCCTTTTTTATATTGTTATCGTCGTTTTTGTTTAATGTTCCTTTTATATATGAGATTGACCAATTGGTTTGCTGGGAAATTTCGACCCATTTATTTCTGAATGGGTTGATTTGGGAGATTTCTTATCTCTAATGGGTCAACCAAGCAAAACAAATATTAGCTTAAGAGGAAATGGGTCAGATGTGTTGAACACAAGAACTAGTAAACTATCATGCAATGTTTATTTTTGTTGCATTAAACCTTTTCATTATTGTATTCTACAAAATAGATTAACTTTAAAACAGTATAAGTACTCATAATCTACACACTAATTATTCTTAAATGAATAAAAAATATTTGGACAATAAAGTGTTTCAGCCTTCAGGTCAACCAAACCCCATTCGACACTCGAAAAATATATTTGTTTTGACTTGTTACCCTACATGTTCATTTTGCCACCATAGTAATTTGATCCGTTGATTTGTGTTATTGTTTTGTTTTCAACATTTCTGACATTTCAAAAATGTCATATTTAAATGTAGAATCCAAGATCACCTGTTCGTGAATTGGACATAAATGCTCCTATACGCAAACAATTAGACAACTTGGTTATCATAGAGTACCCTGTTATTCACGTTTTCCTTCCGTCACATAGCCCTGATGTCAAAGTAGTTAAAGCAATAGTCAGTCAACAAGTGCAGCCCAAGACTGACCCAGTCAATGATAGTCAACCAGACCCGAAAGCCGTGTTCTTCAAAGAAGAAGAAATTAAAGATCACGACTCTGCAGACCCTCATGTTTTGGATTTGGCGGATAATTCAAACAGCAAAACAGAGACGAAAGACGAAGGGTTTATTCACCAGTCTCTTGATTCAACCCACAATGATAATGAACTCTCGGATGTGGTGGATTTTGACTTTGAACCTGAGTTGATTGATGTTTATTCCAGTCTCATCGCAGAAACAAACCCTGATGATTTTCTTGATTTTGATGGTTTGTGTGACGATTTACCATCAAAAGAAGAAGACAGCAAACTTGAAGTTATTGAAGAAGAATTGGAGGAAGGGGAAATAGCGGATTCGGACTAGTCATTAGGCGTCAGTGAACCCCATTTTTCGTTAATTTGGCAACCCGGTTTCGAAAGTTTTTTGCTTTTGATCTTTACAGTTATTGTAGTTGATGCATATGGAATTATGGAAAGATGCATCATAGCCGGATAAGTGAGAAATATGAAGATGCAAATTTTGTGACTTTTTGTAGCATCTATAATTAATTCAGCTGTGATTTACTGTCTTAAAACTGTGTGTATCTCACATCTGCAGTAAAATTGTAATTTTGTTGTATTTGGAAAGAAGTTAACAAATATATTTATCTTTAAAATTTTGGATTATATTTTATATATATATATATTTTTTTTTATATTCAGTTCTAGACTTTTATTCCCGGACAAAGAAAATTACATCAAGATAACGGGCAGGCGGGCAACAAGCTGCGCCGCCACCCCTTTCTGAATAGCAAATCCTAATCTATTAAATTAGCAAGTAAAAAAGTTTTAGTCTTTTAGATACTTATATGCCCAATAGTAAATCTTTTCAATGTTAGTAGCATTGAAAGTTATAATTTGCATCTAAACTTGTTTAAAACTGTTACAAGGAAAAAAATCTATATGCTTGAATAGTTGAATGATATTAGTTCTATTCATTTACTGTACAACATAAAAGAACCTACATGGTAAGAAGCCCAAGCCCAAACAAAAACTTGTATTTGAGGCCTATTCATTGACCAAACTTACTTTTCTCGGTTGACTTTCTTCAATCTTTGAAGTGAAGATATGCTTTTTCACAATATCCATAAAGTGGTATACAAACTTTGGAATGTTTCTACGCATGTATCATGAGAGAAATTGTGTTTAAATTCTCAAGGAATTTGAATAAATTCCAACCATTAGTCTTGTCTAAATAAATAATAAGTAGCTCGTAAATAAAATAACTGAATTAGTCTATCGTCACATTTAAGTATTTAACTCTTTTTTATGGATAAATATAATCTAAAACAAAACATGAAACTATTTATCCTTCGGTGTAAATTTGCATTGTTAATAAATACAAAGTATGGACCAAAGTAAATGACCATGAGTAAAGAAGGTTAAGAAAGAAAAAAAAAAAAAGTTGAAAGCCTGATCTGACCAATATCAGTCTGTTTAAAGTTGAAACCTTTTAATAGCCTCAACCGCATCTGTTGTATAACTGGTTTCTGATCTGACCAAGGTTCAATTATGAAAACATTGATATTAATTATTGGGGTTTTATGTTATTAGCACCCTTGGTTATCCATATTTAATGGTGCGGCTTTAAGTCTCACAAAGTGGACAATAGTTAGATTTTAGAAGTAGATATTGAAAGGTATATGTGTGTTTATCGTCGAAAAAAATTTATACTTTTTATGTTTAACATCCAAAAATTGCTACAGCTTATGCTTGGATTATTATTAGAGAGAATTACACATATTGTCCTTTGGTTATTAGAAAAATTGCACCTTCTGTCCTTTACGTTAATTTTTCACTTCTTATGTCATTTATTTTCTAAATTTGCTACACCCTCTGTCCTTTAGCCTAACTTTATTAAAAAACTTAGTTAACTTTATTTTCTAAATTTACACTTTTAGCCATTATAGTTTCCCTAAGCCTTAACCCCAAATCAATCGGCGAAACTAAGGCACGGCATGAAACGAAATCATAAGGCTTTTAAACTACATCGAATTCCGATCAAAACCATAATTTTGAAATAAAACGATTGATGAAAACATATTTTGTTTTATAAAAACTCATTTTATATAAAAACACACACATATATATAACCGAAGTTAAGCGAATTCATGTCAAACATAACCCGACCGAAACTTGTTAAAAACTTATATCGATCCAACCTATTCAAACCATATCGCAAAATGGGTCAAAAACCCGAACTGAACATGACCCGCGTTAACAAAAATATATCTTACACCTCCAAATCGCACCCAAACTTGAATTTGGACCAACCCACGTGTTCACAACTCTAAATCGCACTATACATTCCAATATTAAATGTTAAAGGTTCCTGATCGTCATCCAAATGACCAATTCTTTAAGCATTTAAAAATCCACTTGCAAACCGAGCCTCTGTACCATAAATTAAAACTTATTATAACATCTTATGCCTTAGTCAACCATTTTTGTGCAAAAATATACCATAAACACCCACCAAATCGTTCGCAATTTGAAGAATCAGATCAACCAATCGCAATTTTAGTTGTTCAATTTAGCCTTGAAAACGATCAAGTCAGTACGATTATTATACATGGTTTTGATCAGAATTTGATATTCTATAATAGCCCTATGATTTCGTTAATTGCTGCGGTTGAATTCGAGGTCAATCGAATTGGGTTCAAGGATTAGGGTTCGAAAGGTTTAAATTGAGATGTTGAAACTTGAAACTATAAGGGCTAAAAGTGTAAATAAGTTAACCAAGTTTTTTAATGGAGTTAGGCTAAAGGACAAAGGGTGTTGCAAATTTAGAAAATAAGGGACAAAAGGAATGCAAAATTAACGTAAATGACATAAGGTGCAATTTTAACCGTGAAATATCGATATCTCTAAAAACTAGATTTAGCATTCTTCAAAATTAAATATGACAATTGTTATAGATCATTTTGAGGATAAATGCATATGATTATATTGACATTGCTATCATTTTGGGGAGAAAACTATCGAGTACCAACACATGCATCATCAAGTGGCAACATAACATCAAAGCTAAATAATCCAAATATTAGATTGTATAAATAATTGAGCACTTAAATACAAAGAGAACAAAAACATTTGATAACACGTCTGGTATTTAAAAATAATTGTATAATATATACCCAGTTGTATATGTTAATTAAGGTGTATTAATAAACTTAAAATTGCAATTTATATTGAAAAATATATATAGTGTTACTAGTGTACATTAATCAAGTTATTTTTATGTTTATAGAATAAACGGTTTGGTTTATTTAATTTTTTTTTAACATTTATAACTCTCTCTACGTGAAACAACACTTTTAGCCTTACCTGTTTTCATGGCATAAACATTTGTTTAAAAGAACAAAATTAATTATTCGTGCAAAAAAAAAAAAACAAAAACTTACTCCAAATTAAAGTATCAACAAAAATCATATTTCTTTCTTCTTTATTTATAACCATCTGCGATCAAACACTCGCAACTTACAACCATATTTTGAGTTTCGTGATGCTAGTAAGACCTGTATAATTTTTAATAAATTAAAACGTATTTTATCTTTATAGATTAAATCATAGTATGTTTCAATTTCTTAAAGATATTTAATCGATTAATATATGCTTAATATGCATACAAACAGATTAAAATGATATACATTTTTAATAAAAATACTTAAAGTTATTAAAACATAACATAAATGTAAATATGGAAACACAAAAATGAAATATTCAAAGAGATGCCATAAACATTTTTTTTTTTGGAAAGGCACTTAAACATTAATTAGAAAACATATCATTACTCAAATTAGATATATCAATATGCATGTATAGTATGATGAAGTGGCTGGAAAGTGGTTGCATGACAAAAGTCACAACTTTTGAGGATGTGAAAAAAAGCTCAAATTTTGAAAAAGGGGAAAGGGAAATTTGGGACCCAATCTTAGTAGATAAATACATAGAAACAAGTAGGGAAGGTTGAGCTTAATTGGTTAAATGGGCACATGGAGTGGGGGTAGGGGGACAATCCTCACATGAAAGAAACATGGGGTTTCCTTTGCTTTAGGACAATTTTGTTTGTAGTCTTCTTTGCTCCCCTTAAACCCCACCTCACCTTATCCATCTATACTCTCCATATGTATATACCCTCTCTATACTTGCCTTCATCATACACTTGATCTCTATAAATATTGTTTAAAAAGACTCAAATTTACATGTTAAAGGTTATAGATTGTACAAAGTAAATACATGAACTTTATTGATTGGAACTCATTCAACAAAAGCTAACACAAAGTTTCCTCACTATATACTACTTGTAAGTTTTGGACAATGAGTCGCCGTGAACCATAAAAGAAAATTAGTTTAGAAACATGTTGTCGTCCTCCTTCACCCGACCATTAACCCCTTATTGGAATTGTTCTAAAAGTTTTTTATTTTTTCTCCTTTAAATGATAACCGTATACACTTTACTAAAAAGGGTGGCTAAAAGAATGAATGAGCTTTTGCAAGGCATGATTATTGCCATGTTGGTCGATTCAAACTAACCTAATAACTTGTGAGATGAAGCATGAAGCACAACGCATGCCGTGTTAGGCTAATGGGTGTGGAGACATGAACAAAGTCATGTCTTAATGCCACCTAGGATGCCATCTAGGCAGAGGTGTACAAAAAAAACCGGTTTTTAAAAAAAAACCTAAACCCTAACCGAAACCGGTTTAAAAAAAAAACGGTTTTTTAACAACCGGTTAAAAAAAAAAACCTATTTAAAAAAAACCGGTTTTTTTTTCAGTTTTTCAGCACCAAGGAAGAACCGGTTTTAAAACCGATTTTTTTTTAAAAAAAAAACCGATTTTTTAAATAAAAAAACCGGTTTTTTAAGATAAACCGGTTTAAAAACCGACCCTAACCGGTTTCACCGGTTTGGGTTTTAATCACTAAAAACCGGTTTAAAAACCGGTTCGGTTTTCAAAAAAACCGGTTTCAACACCTTAAAAAAAACCGGTTTCTAAAAAAACCGGTTTCGGTTTTAAAAAAAACCCGTTTTGTACACCTCTACACCTAGGACAAGACCCATGTTCTCATTTTTTTGACATGGCAAGGGTGTGGAGACACCACAAAGTTAATGTCCCTTGCATTTATTAGTATTTAATTAATAATAAATAAGAGGGAGACATGGGTGGGGGGTGGTGTGCCATGTCTAAGACAACAAGAACATGCAACCTTATTGGCCCGTCTCATATGTTTCTGTGGAGACAGGAGAGACGGAGACACACAAGAAGGGCGGTGTTTGAGACTGAGACATGAACAAAAAGTGTGGGACGAGGGGTTGGGACGTCTTCACACCGCCCAGTCTTAGTAATCTAGTTATGTCAAAGAACTTAAAGAAAAGTCCAAAGAAAATGTGGAAATGAAGGAATTAAAATATAAACTATTTTAGAGTTTGGGTTATTTGGCTTATCCTAGAGTATCTTTTCCTAAAATGACAAATCTATGACCTAAAGTTTTAAAAAGTGTATTTGTGAGTTATGCAGAAAATATAAAGTTTAGTAGACTTTTGGAATTGGATTAATTGTCATATTTGAATCAGACTATCAGAGGAAAGAGTGTTTTTTTTTTTTTTTTACAAAATTCAACAGGGGCAAATGCCATTTCTCACAAGTACCAAAAAGTAAAAACTAGTGCACCAACAAAAAGTAAGAGGGGACGGGACACCCTCGGCTAGGCCAAATCGGTTTCAGTAGCCCTGCGGCTATACTAGCCCGGGTAAGGGGGCTTCGACTTGGGGCTTGCAATTTCGGCTTAGGCAAGCCGATTTCGTTTCACCATTTTTGAACGTTATATGACCGTCTTGATTAAAAAAAATCAATAAATGCTCCATATGACCGTTAGCCACTAAAGAAAAAAAAATTAAACCTTTATAAATAACCATTTTACTAAACCATTTTTAATCGAAACCATTATACCATTCATTCTTTCACATTCAAACAATATTGCTATGGATAAGCAAAAAAATGTTGTTGGTTCAAGCAAGAAAACCACCAAATCTTGAGTAGGCGGTGCAAGCTCACGAGGTGCGAACTGACGTGATGGTGATTCGTTAAATCCCAAATTTCAAGATGATCTATATAAGCATAGACTACCACAACTCAACCCACAAGGATATTTTACACAACCCCCACCCAATTTGTATGGCCCAACATACAACACGCAATTTTTTCCTCATGGTAGCGTGCCTACACAACCCCAACCCAACCCACAATGATATTTTACACAACCCCCACCCGCTTACGACATTTTAGGAGAGGCTATGGAAGATTTCGAGGTGTTTGAAGAAGAAGCTGATGATGAAGCCGTTCCCAAAACCCAATTTGAAGATGATGAAAAAGAGGAGCAGATTGGAGAAGATGTTGAGGTTTGAGAAGACCCAAAGGGAAAGAAAAAAGGGAAATCTGTTGGTCGCGCTGAGCGAACCGATTGGAGTCAGGATGAAGAAGTTGCTTTGGCGAAAGCATTCGTACATGTTTCAGTCGATCGGGTGAAAGGAAACGAACGAAGTGCTGGTAGTTTATAGAATACCGTGTTAAAGCATTACAACGAACTAGTTGGTGGTTCCAACCGCACCACTCATCAAGTTCGTTCAAAGTAGGGTAAAATGTTAACGCAATTGAATTCGTTCAACAACTTTTACATTCAAGCGGTACTAATTTTTTGTCCTTATATTATTTTGAATATTTTTATAAAACCATTATTCGACCTTTAAATATATTTGTATTTTTTATTTTTGTAGGAGCGGATCCAAAAAAGCGGTTGCACCATGGTAGATGTCATGACAAGTGCGCTAGATGATTACCAAGAAAAAGCAAAGAAGCCTTTCAAACATTTAGGGGCACGAAAGATTGTTAAAGAAAGTGAGAAGTGGTTGAAAGTCCCGTTGATGAACGAGGAGTCGGGAAGTAGTTCGGATAAGCAAAGAAGGCTGTCGGAATCCAGATCGCACTTTTCTACAGGAAACACGGATATGGGATCCGGTGGGTCGGTGCTGGACTTAAACGAAGACAGTAACCTGACACAGCCTAGGAGACGAGAAAAGAATAAGTTGGGTCGTCTAGCAAAAGTGGATTAGGCGAAACATTCTCGGAGTACGCCAAGAATAAAGAAACGGCAATTAAGGAGATGGCGGAAACGAAAAAGAAAGTCATGGACGAGTATATGTCGTTACTCGCGGCATAAATGGCTAATCTCAAGAAAATAGATTTTAACACCGATTTTGAGTTCTTTACCAAACTGCATGACAATCTTAGCCGCCAAATGAAGAAAGTCGCCAATGCTCGTAAACGGGAAATTGCGTTAGCATATAATTGGCCGATGGATGGACTCGAGTCGGATGAGGATTAGTTTTATTTTTTATGTTATGTTTCGTATTTTCTTTTTATTATATTGACGTTTATTTATTTTATTGAATTAATGTTTATTTGGTTTTATTTTGTTTTAATTAATTAATATTAAAAAAAGAAAACCGGATTAGGCTACTTTAGGCAAAGGCATTTCCAGTGATGAAACTACTTTGGGCTACTTCATGGTACAAATGAAGTGGCACAGTTTCATTGGTTGGTATGGGGCGACATGGGGCTTGTGCCCTTTCCCCCTTATGGGGACGGAGCGCTTCACTTGTTTTTTTTTTCAACTTCATTGATTTCTATGAATTCTGCAGTGCCATATCACTTCACTAATTCACTTCACTGAAACAGTTTTTTGGAGGCAACAATCTACTGAAAATAAAATAGAGCAAAAGATAAAAGGGGGAGAGACAAACTCACGGGTACCTATTCGTTAACAATCTCACAGAAACCCTCCACAGATCAACTACCAGCACCACCGGCGGCGGTGTTACCATGCTAGTAGTGGGGTACCCGTGAGCATTTCTAGTTGTGCCCCGTCCCCCTTAGAGCATTCACATTTCATCCATCATTTTTTACCCTATAATTTAACTAAAAATCATAATTTTTAAAATTTATCTCTCATTTTAAAAAACTTCCCACATCCCATCCACCATTCTTATCTTTATCTTACTCACAAACACATATTTTGTTATATTTCTCGTTTTTATACACTCACAATAATTTGGTGGATGATGAATAGTAGCTTTTCATATATAAAAAACTAGGATAACAATTTTTCATAATATAAAGATGATGTATAAAATGGTGGATGAATTGTAGTGTGTTTTTAGTAGGTTTTTTAAAATTTTAAAGATGGAGGAAGGTTTGGTGTGTGAGTTGTGAATGCTCTTACAGAATATGAGAACAATAAGATCCCCATTTCAAGATGTATCGATGACTTTTAGCTTGAAACTAACACCAAAAAATGTCATGAGAAATCTTATTATGCTAGATATAAAGCTAATTAGACCAAGGACGGAAGCAAGCTACAGCATTAGCAACCGCTTTCATTTAAATTTCTTAGCAAAAGAAAAAAGTAACATTGAAGAAAACAAGACAATAAGTGATAGCGTTAATTGTTAGCCTACTACGATTTTTCAACTCGTGCAGTTCATTCCATTCCCTTCGCTGAGATTGTTTTATAAGGTTAAATCTAAAACTATTAAAAAGGTTAAAAGTTAAATATAATTAATCTACATGTATAAAAGAAGGAACGAAAAAAATAATACCTTTTAGAAAAACAGCGTAACAATCAACATCACATCTTAGTTGAAAGCAACTTATTAACACAACTCCATTATTAAAACCTAATTTCCACCTAATAAATAATTTAACTATTCATTATCGTTATAATTGGTTGCAACTAATGTTGACAAAACCCTTTTTTTATTATTGTTATTACTTTTTTCTATAGAAATGGTTGCAACAACTCAACATTTTTAATATTCTATACGAAATTGAACACTTTTAATATTCTATACGAAATTAATATTTTTAATTACTAGTTAACTTTGAAAACATATTATTTTATAGTTTTATTTGAATGTTTCAATGTTAACTAATCCACTTGAAAATAAGAACCATATCACCCTTCTACTCGATCGCTAGTTTAAGACAACGGTGAGCATTTTTTATCTGGAACAACCTAAACTAGGTGACCAAATCGTGATCGGACCGTTAACAAACCAATACAAGGACCAACGGTCAGTCTTCGACCCCATAAGATAAGATAACATTACATTCATTATATGTGGCAGTTTTTGACCCCATAAGATAACCCTTTTCAGTTGCGGGTTGGTCTAGTCTCATTTTACAGGTCTTATCTGCGGCCCTATAATGCTATAACCCTAAGTTTAAGAGATTACTTTTGTGTGATAATTTTTCTTATGCCAAATTTTCTTTTTAGGTTAAATTGTTAGTAATAACAATAATGGTTAATTAAGTACTGAATTATTAAAAAGTCTGAATGATTAAGAGGTCTGAATGGTTAACTGTTGAATCATTAAGTTGAACCACTTGATGGTTAGTTTTCTTGTCCTACATTTGTAAGAGGGTCTCATTAAGGTTCAAGATAGTTCATTGCTTAATTAATGGTTCAGCAACATCCCAAGTCTTAATGATTCAGCCTTAACCATTCCATTCAAAAGCTGAAATAAACGCACTGAATGCTGAATCATTCAGCACTGAATGGTTCAGAGCCTCATTAAGAGGCTTACCAAACAGCCCCTAAGTATTTTCTATTTAAACCAATGTAAAGAGGAACTAAGAAATTTAAAATTTATATCTATATGTATGTATATATAAATATATATAGTAAAGCAATTAGGGCAGTGACACATGTCTCTTGGTGAGACTATCCTTACCCTTGAATTTTCGGAAAAAAATAGGTTATAAATAACCCATTTAACCCAACATTTATTAATTTAGAATATTTATCTTTATATTTATATTTATATTTATTATTATTTTACTATATAGTAAATAATCTAATGATTATCTCAATTTTTTCGTATATAAAATAATATTATTAAATCATAATGTCACGTTTTTCTCTTATTAATTTAATATTTATTTTGTTAACTATTTCTTTGTATACTTCCACTTATTAAAAATTGTTTAATATTTTATTAATTCAACTTCGTGTAATATTAATTATTAAATATTCTAATTTAATACTAAATAAAAAACAAAAAATATGTTACAATCCGTGTGATACACAAGTTTCTAATGAGGATAGAGTTCGTGTAAAAAGTCCCATTTTTCCTAAGAAGTGTAAGAAGTTTATGTAGCCACTGTGTTTTAACGTTTGGGAGAAATGTTTGATATTTTTTTGGTATTGTGTTATATAGAAAAACAATAAAAATAACAATTTAAAACACAATCAAATTTATTTTAAGCATTAAATTCTAAAACACTTTGATTATCTTTAGAACACACTAGTTATATTTCTTCACATGGTGTTTTACATTTAATGCTTAGAATACATTTGATTACGTCTTAAATTGTTATTTTTATTGTTTTTCTATATAACACAAAGTTAAAATAATATAAAAAAAAATTCTCTAAAAATTTAAAACACAATGTTTACATAGATTTCTTACACTTCTTAATTAGGAAAAGTGGACTTTTTAGCCAACTTCTTACCTTCTAATGAATTCTTTACACTAAATGAGAGTTCTGTTTTCATCTAGAGCGGCATATGTTAAAACCAGTCGTTTATAAAAAAGCTACACATTCAAGACCACCGCATCAATTACGCCCTGCAATGGTTGCTTCTCCCTCTGGTCCTCATCCAATATTTAATATACATTTTCATTCTTATTCACATGATTAAAATTGTTGTTTTCTCATATTGTATTACATTAATTTCTATATTACATCGTAACACACATTTTATCACTTAATATTATATTTGTCTATCTTGAAAAGCTCCTGAGATATAACCTAGAAAAGAAAGGCGACATGTTAAATTGGGAAATATGTAAAAATTGTTATTTTTATAATATAGATTATAACTTTATTGGTATTCTAGTGCATTTTCATAACTTAGTGTTAAAATTAGAAAACCTTTTAGGGTATGTTTGGCAAAACTAGCTGTTGGCTGGTAGCTGAAAGCTGGAAGCTAATAGCTGTAGCTTTTTAAATATATTTTGGTGTTTGGCAGAGTAGCTGAAGTTTTTAATAAAATGTATAAAATGACCAAAATAGGCATGATTAAAATCTAGTAAGAAAGGTTTTTATTTTTATAATGAAATGAATATTTGTGTCATTTACTCAATGTATTAGTCTTTTACAAAGTATCCTCCTATTTTATAGAACAAACCTTGTGCTTTGGAGGATGAATTTTATTGTTAAAGTTAATGTTAATGTTAAATATTTACAGTAAAAAGTGCTCGTTTTGTTTATAGGACAAACTTTTAAGGATGAATTTTATATGTATTTAATATAGGGTTAGTATCAAATACATAGTGAAAATAAAAAATAGGAAGTTGTAGGAAGGGTATCAAATACATAGTGAAAACAAAAAATAGGAAGTTGTAGGAAGGGTATCAAACGGAGTCTGATTGAACACAATTAAGCGACATTGAAACCTTCTCATCGAACCCTACGATCTTGGTTTTTAGGTTTTCGATATTTTGGATTTTTAGCTTGTAGTTTTTAGAGTTTGTGTTATATCATTTTGTCTTTCATGTTTCTTTGTGTTTTTTCTTTAATTTCATCATTTTTTGTCATTTATGCGATTCATTGTGTTTTGTTTCCTCGGCATTGTGTTATATCTTGTGACTCATTGTGTTATATTTTGTGATCCAGTATGTTATATTTCGTGATTCATTGTGTTTTTTATATCCTTCTCACCATTCTTATTTTTATTACATTGTGTAGGATAACTTGAGTCACAAAAAACACAACTAATGAGAAGGGTGAGAAGGATATAGAAAACACAATAGATCACGAAATATGACAAGATGCGTCACAAAATATAACACGATGCCAAGAAATATAACACAATGCTAAGGAAAAAAGATACAATGAATCATTAAATGACATAATGAAGAAAATAAGAAAAAAACACAATGCTACATAAAAGACACAAGGATCTAACACAAATTCTAAAAACTAAAGATAAAAATCCAAAAAAGCGAAAACCTAAAATCTAATATCGTAATGTTCGATGAGACAGTCCAATGCCACTTAAATGAGTTTTATCGGAGTCCATTTGATACCATTATCATGACTTCCTATTTTTCTTTAATTGTGTATTTGATTCTAATCCTATATACATATACACATATATAATTTTGTACACAACATAACATGTATGATATAATTATGTTTTTGTCGTAATATATCATGTCATATATTTATTATTTAGTTATATATATACATACACACATCTTTTATACCAAGTCAAATTATCATATTATATACTATATATAATTTTAAACCAATGAGCACTGTTCATGAATAGTGTCAGCAATTTTAAATATTTTTTTTTGTTTTCCACGAAATAATTTAACAATAAATATAATTGGTTTCATATTATAACACAAGAGTGTTTGGTGGTGTAGTGGTTTGAGGTTCACTTCTATAGGAGGAAGTTTATGAGTTCAATTCTTGGCAAGAACATTTTGTTTCTTTTTTTTTCTATTACCACAACATTATTCATTATTAAATGATTTTTTCCATTTTCAAGGCATTATTTAATGTTAAATATAAATATTTCACGTAAAGTTACAAGTTTGGTTGGTGGTGTAGCGGTTTGAGGTGCACTTTTGTAATGAGTGTTCATAGGTTCCGGTTCGAGACTAGATGGGGGCATTTTATATTTTTTTCCCCACATCATTATTTCATGTTAAACATAGTTGGGTTGGGAATAAAACACAAATTGGGTTGGTGGTTCGGCTCTTTGATGTGCATTTCCCCAATCGGTGGTTTTAGGTTCGAGACCTGGTTTGAGGCAAAACTTTTTTCCAGATTTTTTTTGTGGTCGCTTAGGCTAACATTGTCGCATTGGTACCCCGTACCCTAATAAATCAAGACAATAATGACAGCGAACGCGCGGCAACGCGCGCGAAGAAAAAAACTAGTTTATATAAACAATAAGTTCGTTTAGACTCGCAACCCCAATCAATGTTGGTATATGAAGCTTAGGTTTTTTTGGTCGTTTAAACTCGGTTTTATACTTTTATTCAAGTTTATGACGAATCGGTCTTAATAACTCACAAGTAGCTCAACTTGTATAAATTCTAAGTTCATATAACAATAAATTTAACCACATTTATGGAATCGGGGGAAAGAGTAGCTAAAGGTACGTGATTCATTGAGAGAAGAACATGTTTGTTATTTGCAAGGGAAAACAGGGCCGGCAATATCATGGATTATCAAAAGCAAGTGATCCTGTCATATGGATCTATGTAATTATTAGTAGCATATATTATGACAATAAATATCATATATATTTTTAAATATATTGAAGTGCACATATAACACAGATACACTAGACCCTGTGAAACTAATTTTATTAAATAAATATGTAAGTTCAAATTCATTGTAGTTACCTTTTTTTATAACTAACAAAGTAATTAGTTTCTTTTATAATTATGTTTTATTGTACTCAGATAAAAATTTATAATATAATGCACAATATTTAACGATATTTTGATCATTTTATATGGTATCGGGATTTTGGCCCTATTTTCCCCACACCGGCAGTGCTACCAAATCTTGGTTGATTGTCGACCCTCGTCACTCATTGCCCCTTTTGTGTGACAATGTTATATATCTCTCTTTCATCCTTCTACGTGACATTTGTACATATGTTACATAATATGTTTTATTTATTTTTATCTTGTATCGTCATGTTGTCACATGTATATATAGCTCCTTTCATCATAGTCGTATGCTCGTATCTACTGTCTCCGCTTGTTGTCGTGTTTCTTACCAATGTCATTGTGATCTTAGCTTTGCCATCGTAGTTTGCTATCACGAAGGTTATTTTGTTTTTTTAAGATTATGTGGATTTTCTTCTTATGTTATTGTTTATATGCTCTTCATTTTTTTTTTCACTCTAATCGGAGAGCGATTTGCCGATTTCTTCTCGTTCTAATTGCAAGAGAGTATTGAATGAAGATATGTTATTATTTTTTGTAAATTTCTTCATTTCTTTTTTATTTGAAGATGTGATTTGATTTTAGCTGTTCTTGTTTTACTATTATAAATAATTTAAAAGTTTATTGTTTTGTGAGAATAATTGTGGGATTTCTTCTTTAATGGTATTAGTGCATGAGTCATGTTGTGTGATATTTTTATAGTGATTTATAATAGTTATAAGAGTTATTTTTATTCAATCAAACATATATCTTTCATAGTTTCTTTTTGAAAGTATATAACAATATTGGTGTTTAAATCTCGTGGACTTAGCCGTAGTTTGAATATGATTGTCACACTACAACTAACCACTGAATTATTCCAATTTTAAAAATTATTAAGAATCTAGAATTTTGAAGTACGTTTATTCTTTCTTTTCTATTGGTTATAACAAACTGGCCATTTTATTATTACACAATTATTATGTGTAAGAAACTTTATTTTTTTTTTCTAGGCTTATAACTATGAATACTTAAGATCTTAAGCAGAAACTATTTATATATATTTTTTATATGCTTATACTAATTTTGAGAAGTAACTATATACCCATATACACATATATGCTTCTTTAAATGTGATAAATAAGAAGGGTTTTAAAGTGTCTATCTTTCATGCATCATGTACAAATGTTTATATAAATTTAATCGTTTTACACTTAAAGCTATCTGTATTAAACACTCCTATTTTGATATCGTTCACAATTGCTATATTCTTAAAAAAAGAAGGTTGGTGAATAGAATACGATGTAAACAAGAAGTACAATAGCTAAGCATTTTTTGTTTTCATATTTGGAGGTTGTTCCAGTCACAACAATGTTGTTAACCTAATCTTGATTTACAAGATTTTCTATAAGCTATTAATAAAATTTATCAGTTAAATAATAATTAAACAAGGTTTCGTTACAATTAAGTACCAAAGGACCAATAATTGAGTTGTAAGATAAGTGCAAGGACATGAGGTATAAAAAATGTGTATGTTCATAATTCATTGTCATAGTTAAAAGTTATTCGATTAAAGTTTAGAATAAAACAAGGAGAAATATTAAACTATCACTTTTCATTTTATAGTTCAATTACAATATAATATTCTAATAAAAATTTAGAGAAATATCATATTGTTGGATAATTAAAGAGTTGTGTTTAGTATCAAAATCTTCCGTAAAATAGGGCTGCACGGCAATATAACATCATTTATATGTAAATGCTGTTTATAAAATGAAATGTAACTTGTAATTACCATAGGATAAAGAAGAAGTAACACATGATGGTTAAGCTAGGAAGTTTAGTCTAAATAATAATGGTGGTTTTAGGCTATTGGGCAATAATATTGTCGAAATGGTGTATGTTGTTGAAGTTTCAGGATTTCTAGATTATGTTAAATTGTTAATGATACTAAATAATTAAATAAACTTAGTGGTAAAAAAAATGAATACATACGTACCAAGGTTGACCAAGATGTTAGATGCTCAATGTGAAAGGACATGACATCGAGAATGGTTAAGTTGAAGGTCCCTACATCAACCGTGTCTAGTAACTTGAAGATCAGGCATCATGAAAGAAATCAGTAGCATTATCCACCATTGGTAACACTATGGAGCGGTCATCCTTTCAGAGGCACCAGAAGCAATTCGGTTCATGACCATAGTCTAAAGGGTTGTCCACAACAATATTTCGAACCCTGACCCCCAAGGGGCAATGTTTTATTTTCAGTAGATTAAGTTTCACTATTTAGAAAGAGATGGCGACGTAACTTGTTGTCCGTCTACATGTTATCCTTTTTTTTTTTGCCCTTATGAAATGTCAATGGATTATCATTAATGACTACACACAAGATCGCTTCAACAACCAAAAATTTGTTAATCCAAGTATCTATAAATAAACTAAGATTCTTATAAAATCATTTGTATATAAAAATATATAATAAAAAAATGTGAATGAAAACTTCCTAAGGGTATAAGTTCTTAACAAAATCAAGTAAAAATATGTGGCTTACGCTCACGGAGAAATGAGAGTAAAGGGGGAAAGTGATACGGATTCGTATTAGTGGGAGCTAAAATCCTAGCTCAATGTCTTCCTTCGGCCAACCGAATGGAACAAGAAGAAACAGAAGTTTCGTAAATAAAATTCTTATTAAAAAAGTCTATTCATCCAACCTTGATTACATGTGCTTTTATAGCAAACAAAAACTAAAGAGATAAACGTAAAAGTCTTAAACTAAGAAAAGAGATAAACATGAACTTTAAATAAAGCAAATAAGGATAAACTAAAATAGAGGTTGGATGATATTATGATATCTTGTTTTCTCTTAGCCACAATCGGCCGGGTTACCCATGGTTCCGGGCGGTTCTTCGAACGGGTCTGGATCCGTATCATTCTCCCCCTCTAAAAAAGGACTCGTCCTCGAGTCATCTGCTTGTTCGGCTTCATAGGGAGCTAAATCGGCAACGTTGAAAGTGGCGGAAACATTGTAATGACCCGGAAGATCTATCTTGTAAGCATTGTCATTGATGCGTTTAAGAACACGAAACGGACCATCGGCACGTGGACGTAGCTTCCCAAAGCGGCCCTGTGGAAATCTTTCACGTCGTAAATAGATCCACACAAGATCGCCTTCATTAAAAACGACCTTGCGACGATGCTTATTCACACGAGATTGATATTGTAGATTATGTTTAACGATTTGCTCTCGCACGTGCTCATGTAGCTTCTTAATTTGAGTGGCTTGTTCCTCACCCTCGGCACTGAAGTGGTCAATTTCCGGAAATGGTGCCAAATCCAAAGGTGTAAAAGGGTTGCGCCCATACACAACAAAGAAAGGACTTTTGCCTGTAGAACTATGGTTAGAACGATTGTATGCGAACTCGGCTTGAGGAAGAACAAGATCCCACTTCTTTGGATTATCACCAACTAGACTTCGAAGCAAATTCCCCAAGCTACGATTGGTGACCTCGGTTTGACCATCCGTTTGCGGGTGGTGAGAACTACTGAATTGCAACTTAGCGCCCAATCGTTTCCAAAGCGTTCGCCAAAAATGACTTATAAACTTGACATCTCGATCCGAAGTGATAGTTTTAGGAACGCCATGCAAACGGACCACTTCGGAGAAATAAAGCCGAGCAACCTGGGATGCATCATAAGTCTTCACACACGGAATAAAATGGGCCATCTTAGAAAAACGATCAACGACGACCATAATTGAATCTTTCTTGCGCTGAGTTAAGGGTAAACCCAAAACAAAGTCTAAGCTAACATCCTCCCATGGTCGCACAGGAGTTGGAAGAGGTGTGTACAGTCCTTGATTAGTATGATGAGTCTTTGCAATGTGACAAGTTCGACACCGACTTATAATCGTAGAAACTCCTTTCGAAATATGTGGCCAATAAAAACGATCCTTCACCAAAGAAGTTGTCTTGTCACGACCAAAGTGGCCTGCTAATGCGCCCTGATGGCATTCAAGTATAATAGCATCGCGAAACGAAGACACCGGAACACATAAACGGGATCCAAAGTATAGTAAACCGTCCTTTCTAACAAACTTCTTATATGGAGCAGCATGCGTCTTCTTCCACACATCAAAGAAATCGGGATCGTCTTGATACAAGTTCGAAAAGGAGTCAAACCCAACGACTTCAAAAGTCATGGAAGTCATATAAACGGGACGACGACTCAAAGCATCCGCAACTGAATTTGCAGCTCCCGCTTTGTGGCGAATAACAAAAGTGAAGTCCTGTAAGGTTTCTACCCACTTAGCGTGTCGCGGATTAAGCTTAGCTTGTCCCTGAATAAATTTAAGAGCTTGGTGGTCCGAATAAAGAATGAACTCAGCGGGTAGGAGATAATGTCGCCAATACTCAAGGCTTCGAATGATCGCATAAAATTCTTTATCATACGTGCTGTATCTTCTCCTTGTGTCACTCAACTTCTCACTAAAAAAGGCAATCGGGCGATGTTGTTGACTCAAAACACCACCTATTCCCACCCCAGAAGCGTCACACTCGACTTGAAAGACATGTTCAAAGTTTGGTAAAGCCAAGACAGGAGCATGTGTGACGGCCCGTTTAAGCTTGTCAAACGATTGTTGTGCAGAGGTTGACCAGACAAACTTGTTACTCTTTAAGCATTCGGTAATAGGAGCCACCAATGTGCTAAAATTGCGGACGAAACGTCGATAAAAGGATGCAAGTCCATGAAAACTTCGGACCTCCTGTAACGACTTAGGAGTCGGCCAAGTATTGATTGCTGAGACTTTGGACTCATCCATGCGAATGCCACTTCCCGAAACTAAATACCCCAAAAAAACGACCTCTGAAGTTAAAAAGTGACATTTTTTCGCATTAGCATACAACTTTTGTTCTCGCAAGACAACGAAAATGTCCCGAAGATGGCACAAGTGTTGTTCGATACTCTTACTGAAAATTAGAATATCATCAAAGTAAACAACAACACAACGTCCAATGAATGGTTTAAAAATATGATTCATGAGGCGCATGAAGGTGCTAGGAGCATTAGATAACCCGAACGGCATAACCATCCATTCGTACAAGCCGTCACGTGTTTTAAATGCCGTCTTCCATTCATCGCCTGGTCTCATTCGAATCTGGTGGTACCCGCTTCGTAAATCAATTTTAGAAAAGACACATGAGCCATGTAAGTGGTCGAGTAAGTCATCGAACCTAGGGATAGGAAACCGGTACTTAATTGTGATCTTGTTAACCGCTCGACTATCGATGCACATGCGGAACGCACCTCCTGGCTTGGGAACCAAGAGAGCCGGGACTGCGCATGGACTCATGCTTTCACGGATAAGGCCTTTGTTTAGGAGCTCTGTTACTTGGCGGTGCAATTCAGCAAAGTCTTTCGGGTTCATTCGATAAGCGGGTTTGTTGGGAATGCTTGCACCGGGCAAGAAATCAACGCAATGTTGGATCTCGCGGACAAGTGGAAGGCCGGGTGGAATCTCATCAGGAAACACATCCTGAAATTCATGGAGGAGGGGTTGGACTTCGGCTGGAACATCTGGAACGGTAGCGTTTGCTTCGGCAATGACAAGACCAAAGAGGATCTGAGGTGATGATGTTTTAGCGATACTTGTGAACTCGGCTCGCGTGAGAAACATAGATTCAGTCTCGGAAGTCCTCGGGTCGAAAGGAGCTAAGGTGATATTAATACCATCCTTTTTGAAGGTGTATGTATTTCGGAATCCGTCATGTTTGACGCGGCGATCATAAAGCCATGGTCTTCCCAATAGGATATGGCAAGCATCCATTGGAAGCACTTCACACCAAAGTTCATCAGTATATTTGTTTCCAATTGAAAATTGAACCAAACATCGGTGTGTGACCTTGATAAGGTTTCCTTTCTTCAACCAAGTAAGTTGATACGGTTCCGGATGTGGTTCTAATGGTAGGTTTAACTTGTCTACCATCGAAGTGGCCACAATATTCTCGCAGCTCCCTCCATCAATAATGACCGTGCAGACCTTGCCTTTAGAGGTGCATTTGGTGCGAAAAATATTGGTGCGAAGCCACGTTGTGTCATCCGCGGGATCCGCAAGGGATGTGTTAAGAATACGTTGAATGACAAGAGCTTCTCCTCGATCCGGGTAAATGACTTCAGCCTCTTCGTGGTCGTTGTCGTCAGTTTCGGTGTCATACGTGGGAATCGGCTCATCAACAAAAGCGACAAGTTGCTTATTAGGACAATCGCGTTTGAGGTGACCAAGGCCCTGACATTTATAACAACGAAGTGGATTCTGGCCCATAGTGGACTGAGCGGTTGGTGGAGGTGTGGGTGTAGGCTCGGATTTGACGGGGACGTTTCTGGGATTATTCGAGAAAAACGGGTTGCGAGTTGAGGAACGGGAAGGACCTTGTTTGGATTTCGAAGCCAATTGTTTCTCGACTCGTTGAGCTAACGGCAAATGTCATTAAAAGACCAATACTGTTGTAGAGAAACGATGTCAGAGATTTCGGGTTTCAGAATACTCAAGAAGCGGGCGATTATTTGTTCCTCACCTTCCTCGACGCCACATCGTAGCCGAAGTTGTTCAAACTCAATGATGAGTTCTTCGACTGAAAGCAAATTTTGTTTCAAGTTATGGTAGTCCAAAAACGCGTCTTGTTTATGATTTGGTGGTAAAAACTTGGAACGCAATAGCTTTTTCATCTTGTCCCACGTTTGAACTTTAGTTTTTCCCTCTCGATATCTCTTGTTTTGGACATGTTCCCACCATAGCGATGCATACTTACGTAAACGAATGGCGACAAGTTTGACCTTCAAGTTTTCTGGAATTTGTCGGAGGTCAAAGACACGTTCAACAGTTTGTAACCAATCAATAAAGTCGTCTGGCTGCATGCGACCTTCAAATTCTGGGATTTCGGTGCGGATTCCTAGTGAACGAATCGGGTCTGCTCGTGGTGGGGGTGGGGGTGTGCGACGACGTGGACGTTGGCCAAGCACATCATACTCGGCGTCACGATCTTCCCATACATCGGATTCAGTAGCCGAATCAGTAGGGGCCTGGTGTTGTTGCTGTAACTCAAGTTCACGAATCCGTTCTTGGAGTCGGTGAATCTCGATGTCTCGCGGGTCACGCTGATCATGACCGTTGCCTCCGGCGGCGAATCTACGGTGTTGTCGACGATCTCCCTCGCGGTCTGACATCCCGGATAACTGTTGCTGCTGATACCACTTGATACGGATTCGTATTAGTGGGAGCTAAAATCCTAGCTCAATGTCTTCCTTCGGCCAACCGAATGGAACAAGAAGAAACAGAAGTTTCGTAAATAAAATTCTTATTAAAAAAGTCTATTCATCCAACCTTGATTACATGTGCTTTTATAGCAAACAAAAACTAAAGAGATAAACGTAAAAGTCTTAAACTAAGAAAAGAGATAAACATGAACTTTAAATAAAGCAAATAAGGATAAACTAAAATAGAGGTTGGATGATATTATGATATCTTGTTTTCTCTTAGCCACAATCGGCCGGGTTACCCGGGTAACCCGGCCGATTGTGGCTAAGAGAAAACAAGATATCATAATATCATCCAACCTCTATTTTAGTTTATCCTTATTTGCTTTATTTAAAGTTCATGTTTATCTCTTTTCTTAGTTTAAGACTTTTACGTTTATCTCTTTAGTTTTTGTTTGCTATAAAAGCACATGTAATCAAGGTTGGATGAATAGACTTTTTTAATAAGAATTTTATTTACGAAACTTCTGTTTCTTCTTGTTCCATTCGGTTGGCCGAAGGAAGACATTGAGCTAGGATTTTAGCTCCCACTAATACGAATCCGTATCAGAAAGAGGGAAAAAAAACTCTTTGTTATAAGCAATGATGCTTAGCAAAACATACATTTTTCCCTCTCCGTCGATACTAAGCACATTTTTTTATATTTGATTTTATATTTTTACAGTGTTTATGGTCCGATCAAAAGCCTTAAAATAATTTTGCCAATATTATCCACCCTTTCTAGGTTACAGTGGATTTGAAAATTCAAGGGAAAGGAGAAACTAAACATAAATATAGAGTTATGTTTATGGATCACCTGTTAAAAATATGGACTAATAACAAGAAATGGAATAGAAACATTAAATAAACGAAAACCATACTAAAGCAAATGAATGTGGTTTTATTTTCTACGCTTTTAAAGAGATTTCATTTTTAATCGAGGAGTGAATAGCTAAAATCGTCTTTGAGATTTAGGTAAATTTATCAGATCCGTCCAAAAAAAGCTATTATTCTCATGTGGACCACTGGCGTTTAAAAATCGTTGCCAAATTCATACATTTTTTTAACCCTGTTAAAAACTAACGTTAACTGAGGTAATTATGGTTTTTACTAAACTAGTTTCTTATTTTACAGTGACAAAAGATGTAAAATAAGTTAAATATGGTTTTTATGGTAATTATGGATTTCTTTAACCCTGTTAAAAACTAACGTTAACTGAGGTAATTATGGTTTTTACTAAACTAGTTTCTTATTTTACAGTGACAAAAGATGTAAATTAGTTAAATATATATGCCCACCTTCACAACTACTGGCACCACTACAATCATCCATTAGCCCGACACCACCACCGCAAAATCGAAGACTCCCACCATCACTGCTATCATCTAGTGTCATCTTCTTCATCTCTAAATATACCTGCAACCTAAAAAACCCTAATCGAATACCCATCATCATCATCTTTAATTTGGTTCGTAGTGGGCGGCTTACCGGCTTCGTAATGGGTAATGGTTCCATGGTGGTGGAGATGGTGATTTGGAGTTTTCAATCTGGTCACGGTGGTTGTTTTGTGGTGGTGGTTTATATCAATTTAGGGTTTGATTTTTTGTTGGTGGTGTTGAATGATTAAGTTTGGATGATTAGGGTTTTTGTTTTTGCGGTTAATTTTGGTTTAACAACATGTGGTTGTGGTGGGTCGTTGTTGTGGTAGGTGTTAGTGGTCGTCGATTCCGTTATCAGATGATGGTTGTTTTGTCAAGTGGTGTGGTGGTTGTTTGTCATGTGGTGATAGGGGGTGAAAGTGTCGATGAAAGTGACTATGCTGGTGTGGGGTGGCTGTAGAGGTGGGCATCAATGATCGTGTATGAGGGTAAAGAGACATGTTAAAAAATTAAAAAAAATGAATAAATAAAGAGAATGAGCAAAATACCCCTCGATCAGTTACTGTTAAAAATATAAACTCTTTGAGAAATGGATGGATTTGACAACATTTTGAAATTTCAGTGATCCATGTAAGGAAAAAAAACTTTTTTGGATGGATATGATAAACTTGCCCAAGCCTCATACACGATTCTGGCTATTCACTCTTTACTTCAGACATGAATTTATGGGAACTTATCGATACCTTGTGGCTTATGACGTAATGTGATCACGTAGAATGTAGTTTGCGATGAAAAGTTGTGTTTATCACTGTGCCACTTCTCAATGGTCTTTTGGTAATAAAATTATAAGTAAACTATCATTTTCGTCCTTGTGGTTTGTAAAAACTTGCTACTTCAATCATCAAAATATTAACCCTAGTTAAAATTGGCTAGTAAAAGAAAAGTAAATTGGTCATTCCATATTTTTATTTTCTTTTTTCATTTTTTCACGTCTATTAGATGAATTAACAAAGACAAAGAGGTCTGGGTTAACCTCGTTGATAAGTGTTAATTTGCAAAATAATAACTTACGCTTTCTAAAGGATAACGTAGCACCATCAGGTATAGGCATTAAGTACCCTATACCTGATCGGGAACACCACCACCAATTGTTCGGGTAAGGTGGGCGGGTACTTTCCGATGGGAAGAAGAAAGGGGTGTGTGTTTGTGTGTTTTAGAGGAGAGAGAGACCCATGTGTGGTCAAGTACCTCCCATAACGTTGTCGTCGATGTTCAAGGTTGTCGTCGGGCAGTCTAGGTGGCACTAGTCTTATTTAATCTCAATCTTTAAGATGAGAATTCAAAGCAATCAGTCTCTTTTCAACATCAAGTTATCTAGGACTTCGCATATTTTTTTGTCGGTCTCTCTCTCTCTCTCTCTCTCTCTCTCACACACACACACACCAAAGATGCAAAGTCTAATCAAATCAAAATTCATGAACAACGAAATCCTAGGTGGTAATCTTCTACACGGCCTCAAACATGAAACAAACAAATCACGTTTTAGCATAACATATCTAACCCGGTAACCTGTTTAATTAAGTAGTTTGACCTGCCAACCTATTCAATAAAACATGTCGACCCTCTAACCTGTTTATGCTATGCAGTCATAGAAATCCAAAATCAAACAACAGTCAAGTGCTGCTATTTGAGTTATAGGTTTAGTGGGATATCGGTAATTTGAGTATCATACAAAATTAATATACAAGCTCTAACCCAAGATTCAGTAATTATATCAAAACTTGGTTATTAAACGCAAATCATCATATAACAAAAGCATCTGAATCAAAATATACAACCTTCAACCCAAGACTTTGACACTTCAATCTTCATATAAAAAACTGTTTATCAAACAAAAGTATGAAATTGTATGAAACCATTTGAAATAAAAATATACAAGCTCAACTATACATTTTAGCATAAAATGATTATTAAACGCAAATTGTGAATTGTGAAAGACGAACCTATTTCAATTGGTTTAGGGTTAATTGACGTGTGGGAGACATACCTGATCTCCCATCGCTATAAACTGCATGGTGTTTATGACCCGCTTAGCCCATCTTTTCATTTCCAACACCAAGCGATTAACTAGTTTACAACTTTATCTAAGTGTTTGGGATTGAGTTTCAAAACTCCTTATTGACTTCTCTTAGAAGCCAATAAGTTAATAAGCTGTTTGTGTAAACTAAAATCACTTTTAGTTTTGGCTTTTCTATAATGGTGGAAAAGTTGTTTTCAAGAAGTTAGAAATCCTAGCTTCTGGCTTTTGGAAAAAAATTACAAATCTACCACCCATACAATCAACCTTCATAATAAGGTAAGCGAAACTTTAAAAAAACAATTTATTGACTTTTTGATGTTTCTTATCACAAAAGCTAATCCAAACACTTTTTTTAAAACTCATTTTTCAAAAAAACATAAGCAAATAAGCACTTCTAATTCCAAAATCACTTTTTAAAGTTAAATAAGCTATCCTAGACACCCTCTGTGATTACTCACTAGCCCGTCAATCCATTTGACACATTACAAAATAAGTTAAATGGGTTGTGTTCAGGTTACACGATTTAAATTTGTAACATTGTTCGAATAAATTTAAGGTCGATATTATAAAAATACGGGTCGTGTTCGAGTTGAATAATTAAACCCTCAACTCATCAATTCGACACACTTGGCACCCTTAACAACATTAAATCTTGTTCTTTCTTTTCACAATGAAGGAGATGACCAACATATGAAAACCCCGTGTTATTTGGGCTTTATTTTTCTTGTTCACTATTATAATAACAGATTTTTTTATTTGTTTAATATTTAGTTAAATCACTACACCCATATAAATGCCTAAACTCTATACATCATTTGCAATGACATTGTAGTAACGCATGAGCTTTTTAGCATTCCACTAGAGAAGTCTAAGAACAATGTTTTAAAAACCGGTTTTATACTATAGCGAGTCAGACTAAAAAACGATTCAACGGATCATACCGGACTCGTTAACCAGTAATACCGGCCGGTGTCAAAATGTTTTTAAAAATATTGCTAACGAAACTTCAACCTTGTGATGAACTACTAAAAAAATTGTGTACTTTTAGATGCCAACGTGGCAAGGTTGAATTTGTGTGGTCACTGTATCCACGTATGACAAAAGTTGCCAGCTGGTAGAACAGCTGGACAGCATGAAATTGTTGAGAGTAGTCATACTTAGTGCTACATAGCCCAGCCTGTCCGAATTAAATAGGCCTATGTAGGGATGTAAGCATGTCACGTGTTCCATTTCCAAGTTATCTTTGATCAATTATGACATCATCAATATAATAAACTGAATTTATAAATTTTTTGACAAATATAGAAATGATAGCTGCTCGCCTTTTGCCTTCAAGTAAGGTTGTCTGTAGTGGGGGCTATGCGGGCATTTTGAACGTCTATAGTGCCCCAAACATCGCCCCCAGAGGCGCTATCGAGCGTTATATGGTTGCATCGTTGTGGTGATAGCGGGCGTTTTGAGCATCGATATTTGTGACTTGACCGTTGAACGGTCTAATGAATTAATAAAAAAAAAATTCTGCTTTCATTTTCTTTTTGAACGGCTATATATACATACACACTCTACACAAACACACACATATACAATCTAAAACACACACACTTTACAATCCAAACACTCACAGTTAGATCAAGCCAAAACACACACACAAGAGATGAATCCTTTCGGTAGAGGTTTCGGGTTTGGTTCCCAAACCAGTGGCGACAACACCCGACCTATAGCTCCGGCCTCCGGGTTTAGGTTCAAACCCACAACGTTTCACGAACCTGTTAAACCAACCCTATAATTGGGACCCGAACATGTATAACATTAACATGGGAGGGAGTTTTGGGATACCCATGGGAGGTGGGTTTAGCCAAACACAAGTGTTTGGGACATCCCAAATGTTCGGGTCCTCAAATGCTTGGCAAGAATCACAGGAGGTTCCGGAGACACAGGAACCGGTCGAAGAGGAAGAGCCCGTGCGAGGCAAGGCAACCGGCCGAGGAAGCCGGGCTCACAAAAGAAAAGACACGGGCGGTCGTGCAAAAAAAAACGTACAACCGTGGACCGACAACGAGTTGTACTCGTTAGCCCGAGCGTGGGTTGACGTGTCGGAGGATCCTATAGTTGGTAAGATATATATTTTTTGGTTATGTTATATTTTATTACATATAGTTTTTTAAACGGGTACTTATATATATTATTGGTTTGTTTTTTTAGCCAACTACCAATCCAAAGGCGATTTTTGGAAAAGAGTCCGGGCAATATTTTTTGGTCTGGCTGGTAAAGGAGAGGGCTACTGGGAGAACGATTCGATATCGGGCAAGTGGACCGATATCAACCAAAAATGCACAAACTTTCAAAGCATTTATCAGCGCACCCGGTACGGGTGGAAAAGTGGCCAAAGCGACGAGGATATTTTGCATGCGGCTTTGGAAGAATACAATCAGGAATACGGGAATTTCCCGTACTTGAAGGTTTGGCGCCTGCTGAAAGACTGCACCAAATGGCACACCGTCCGCCCAACGGTTGGAACTTCTTCATCTAGGGCCAAAAATACGAGGCCTTCAAAAAAGTCGAGGACCTCTGATTCGGTTGATCCCGAAACGCCTACGTCTGACGCGCGTTATGTCGACCTCAACTCACCAGAAGAAAATCCCTATTTTGCAGGGGAGGAGGGGGCGGAGGAGATACCTCGTCCGCCCGGTCGACGGGCTGCTCGAGCCGCACAGCCGAAGTCTTCGTCGGGGGTGAACCAGTTAATCCCGGCATTTGCTGAAATGAACCAGCGACTCCAAGACTTACGCGACATCGGGGCTCAGCGTATCCAACAAAAGCGAGAGGTGGTTGACATCATGAGGGATCGACAGTTTCAACGCGACTTTGATTTTTACACGCAGAAGCACGAACACCTAGAGGGCAAAGCGTTGGAAATGTGTTTGAAACAAAAGGAAAAAATCGAGGAAAAATATAACCTTTGAGTATTTTTATTTTTTATTTAGGGTTTGTAATTTTTTTTAGTATTTGTAATTTTTTGTTTTAGTATTTGTATTTTTTTTATATTTAATGAAATATTATTAACTATTTAATATTCTTATTTAAATAAAAAACAATAATTAACCAATGATTACCCAATCATTTATAACCCCCTCATAACCCCTTTCCCACTACACCCTCTTTTTCCATAACCCCGTCATAACCCCCCTTCTATTACTTTTTAGTATTTTAATACCATAACCCTCACATAACCCCCCACCACTACACACAACCTAAGGATAGTTTTAAAAATATTCTTATATTCTTATATGGTTAATAAATTGTGGTTTGTATATTTGTATATAAACTTTTTAAAGTTATTTTAAACATAGCCTACAACTAATAAAAGATAAATGTGTTTTGGAAAGAGTATGGGTACTACATAAAATTCATACAAGTACATTGTTATTTTAACGAACAATGATAATTACCAAAAGTGTAAAATGTAAGAAAAACCAACTGATGTAAATTTGTTTTGTTATATGTTAGTTATTAAATGGGTATTGGAAAGAGTATGGGTACTACATAAGTACATTGTTAACTTGAGAAGAGAGGAGGGGGGGGGGGGTTACCGCGAATCTCACAGGTATCTTACGGCATCACACTATCAGCACGGCATCAAGGCCGCCTTTACATGAGTTTGTTCACGGTTGGTTAAGTGTTTTGTTAATTTATTATTATTATTATTATTATTATTATTATTATTATTATTATTATTCTTTCCTTCTTATTCCTCCATTATTCTTGTTCCCAACAATCAACCCATCTTCATAAACATCAATAATTTCATGAATAACTTTCTTGTTTGGTGAAGCATCCCAACGAGCCCAGAGGCTAGTGTAATATCTAAAACAGTTGCAGATGGTGGTGATGGGTGGCAGAAGACAACGGTGGAAGTGGTGTCGCTGTTGAATTGGTTGGAGTTTTAGAGGTGGTGGTGATGGTTACAGAAGGTGGTGATGATGATAGTTGAGGTGGTGGTGATGGTAGTTGAGGTGGTGGCGTAGAGGGGAATATATTTATTTATATAAAAAAGAAAACTTTAAATATATATTATTTATTTAAATAAAAATTAAATAAACGAATAAGTGAAGTGCTGCCTACAAAAAAAAAAAAAAAAAAAACAGTTTCAGTGAAGTGAAGTTAAAAAACCCTAAGTGGAGTGCCCCTTCCCCCTTGGCCGGTCTCGTCATTCACGAAATTCCCCCGTCCATCGATTGATCACCCAAGTACGCATCCAGTCAGCGCATAGCGAATGAAGTTACAGACTTAAGACAATAACAATTACCAAAAATGTAAATCGTAAGAAACACCAATTTACGTGACACATATATATATATACAAATATGTATTGCATGCACATCTGCATTTCATTGTTATAGTTAGGTCTTTTTAGGGGTTTAACTTTAGGGTTTAGTTTTTAGATATGGTGGGAGAGGGGTTAGGTTTTTAGAAGGATGGGGTCGGGGTTTAGATGCACATGTGCATCTCACACCAGGGGGGGGGGTAGGTTTTTGGGGGTGAGGATGGGTCGTATGGTTTAGGTTTTCAGAGGGTGGAGGTGGCGTTTTTTATAGGGTAGGATTAGTGTAAAAAGAGTGTGTTTGTGAGAAGGGTAACAAAAATAATTGTGTCAATTAGATCATATAGATGGATGGATGAGATTAAAATGAACGACAAACTTGTAAATCGTGCTAAAATCTAATTAATTGTTTATTTGATGTGGGAGTATTGTTATGTAAAAACAAATTATTGAATTAAAGAATCCAAACAGGACCGTCAATCAACCAGACAAAAATATCGGGGTTTCTTTCAAAACCATCTTCCAAAATTGGGAACAATCTTTACGAAATCTATGGATTTCGATGGAAAAAGTAAACATAAAATACGATTGCAAAGTATCAAACTTGGGGTTGCATCAACCATGTTCTTGTTACTGTGTTTTATGATTATCAAGGTGTTGTCTGTGTGTATTTATGTTTTATGTGTATCATGTCTGTTTTCTCGTTATGTGTATATGATGTGTTTTGATCATCATTATGTTTTATGTATTGCAATCAGTTGTGTGGTTTTCACGTAAATATTTGAGTTTTGTGTTGTAGAGATTGTGTTCAGATGGGTGTTTTGTGAATCTGATGGTGTTAAAAACACAATGCTATAACAAGAAAAACACAAAAGTTGTTTTTTTTTTCCAGAAACTCGTAAGAATGGATAAACAAAATACGTGAATTGGAATAGATATACATGTTGGTCGATAGAGGTTTGTGATAAAATCCCAAGCATCTCTCAATATTGATAAAATAATATTGATTAGGTATGTAATTACCTTAATACCCTTGAGATTAACGTAAATCAATTTTACATGTCAACCTCATATTTCTTCTTATATTTCTCACAAAAACAAACCTATGTACACGAACCTCTACATATATATATATATATATATATATTACAATTTAGATATTTGTAATAGTAATAATAAGAATATGGATAATGATATAATAATATTCAATGCGGGGCTAGCGCACTTGATAGAGGTATATATATGTTACAAGGGATGTCTCATGTTCAATCTTGATCAGCAAAATGAAATAATTTAAAATTATTGGTGTGATAAAGTAGGAGTAACATTTATCACTTTTTTAGCACAAAATATAATCTCATATCATAATTGACAAATTACATTAAAAATCTATTTAAATAAATAAATAGTAAGATATGAAAAACTTAAGATATTGTGTATTGATTGTTAAAGGATTTCTTACTTAATGTTATATTATAAAATATCGTCATAATAAAGAAATATAATATACTAGGGAAAAAATACAATAGAAATAATCTATATACGTGTGACAATATTAATAAACAACATATATAGATTAGAAGGAGAATGATTGGCAGTTTCATATTTAAATTTCCACAATAAGATTTTACATATCTTCTTGAAGAACTTGTCTATTTCCTACGGTATAACAACTAGAGAAAAAGTTGTACCAACATAAATGAACAAACGAGCCTAACATTTCACCAAAAAAGACAACGACGAAGTTGCTCTCAATTTTGATGCGTATCTCCAATTTTTTATATTTGTTGGATGTTTTTTCTATGTTTAATCTAAGGTAGAGCTTGGTTTAACGGACCGTTACTAATTGACCAAAACGGTTTTCTAATTAATGACATACCAAAACCATATATATGTACAACTAGGGCTCGTAATTTCAAACAATGACACGATAACACGACACGAATCTACACGACCTTAACATGTTTCGTGTCTTTAACAGGTCGACAGGATAAGGTCTTAACATGTTTCCTGTTTAAGTTAAAGACTTGTTAACATGTTAAGCATCGTTAAGACATGTTAATAATTTTATTTATAAAAAATATATTGGGTGGGGTATACCTTGTACATATGCGCAGACCAAAGATGAACGAACCCTAATTTGCAATTTTCAAATCACAGAGTACAGACATATACACCGCTCAGTCATCTATCCTCCTCATTCTCAACTCCATTGTCCTCGTCCTCGTCACCTGCCCACCGTCCCCGTCCGTTGTCACCCACCACCTGTCCTCTTTCTTAAACCCAGCATCGCTTAGTCTCTCATTCTCTGGTTTGCGGATACGATTCAAGGTTAATGTTTATCAACAGATTATTGTCTTATGGTGTCCTATCGTGTTCATGCCTTAACAGGTCGTATTTGACACAATATGCTAGCCCTATGCACAACAACTTCCAGTCACCTGAAGTTAATTTCGTCAAGGGGCTAGTGGGTTAGTAAAACTTAGTTCAGAATAACTAGATTTTGAAACGAAACGTTAAGGGGATGTGTGTTACTCGATTTTGTCACAGGTACCCCACTACTCCACGACAACACCGCCGCTAGTGGCAAGGGTAGCGGGGGTTGGTAGATTTCACGGGTGCTTCGAATGGGAGTCATATAATCCAGGTTAGTTCGGGGTGGCGCCCCTCCCACCCTATATAACTTTGATTTTTATACCACCTATCATTATAATGAGTTTTGCTTTTATTTATTATTTAGACAAGGGAAGCAAAAACATGCAACATTTTTATGAACACCTTTGATAACAAGGCACCAAGAATTCATCCGTATACAACTTTTTATATACATCTTTTGATAACAACCCACCAAGAATTCATTCATCCATAAGTTATAAAAAACGTAAAACATTCATATGGTGTTAGAAACACCACATTTGAATAGAAGTTCTATATCTTTTTTTAGAAGATATAGACGAAACACCAAAGTATCCACACAAAAAAGCCTAAGCTTCAAGTGTTACTAGCAAATCATCACCAAGTCAGGATATTGTTGATGTTAAAGCAAGCCGCAAGCTGAATAACCTATAATAGTATTGTAAATGAAAAAATGAAACTAATAAAAAGTAGCCAAGTTCTCTAAATCAACTTTATCAAATTAGAGAGAACCTTGCAAACATTTTTGTGTCTTTGAAAGACAATTTACTTGTTCCTTTTCACATCCCGAAACCGTCGGTTTTGAGAGGCATATATGCCTTTAAAATTGCAGCCAACTCCAAGGAGGGAAAAGGGAACAAAACACAAAATGGCAAAGTCAAAGCTACCAGTTAGAACTATACCTTTAAATCTTTTTTTTTTTTTTAGCATTAGGCCAATACATTCCATGACCAATTCAATCTTCCAAAAGTTGTATAATCTACCTTAGACGTTTAAGGTATGGTTGTATACAATAATTGTTGATTGATTTGCCTCAATGATTGATTATTTGGACATTTTTTCTTGTGATTACTGATTAGAGAGTGCATGATATGCACAGTGGCGAAGCTTGGTTTGCCAATCGGCGGGGGCCGAACTCAATTTTTTTCGGTCGGTAGTGGCAAATCGGCGGGGGCCGGACTCAACCCGGACTAAATTTACCTACGAAAATCACAAATTCCATTACATTACTGCGCCAAAAAACAGGGGGGGCCAGGGCCACCCCTGGCCCTCATAATACTTCGCCCCTGGATATGCACATATGAGTAGTTACATTTAACATTTGTATCATACGTTCATATTTCTATTGTCATCAAAACAAGGACTAGGAATTGCTGAATCAACTACTCCTCCAGAATGGTTGGTAATACCACCTAAGGGCGGATAGGACGTTCATTTACAATAAGTGACCATGTATACATCAATGGTACTAGTTCAAAGTTCGGTTTAAGTCATTATCAAAGATATTTGTACTCAACATATATAGTGTGCAAGAGGACTAGCACGACAAGTGATAAGTTATTACAAGTTCGTCACTTAATAATCAAAATATATAATAATTATAATTATTTTAAAATTATTTTGATCATCTACATCTGTAGAGTTCGGTATTGTTTTGTAACTCACAATCTTTAAGTCATTAAGCATACGTATTACATGTATTCTTCTGTGTTTTTGGTGATCGTGAGAACCCGTACTGATAAATGCACGGGCTTCCACCATTATACTAGTCACCATTGTGATGAAGTAAAACACAATTTATATTGAGTAGGCGGTCTTTAAGAGCCGTGGAAGTTGGACTTTAACCTAATAGCCATGCTAGAGACTAGAAGGCTCGACACTTTACCAATCCATTAAATTAAAGATTACATATTCTCGTGTTGAGATGAAATAAGATGACTTCGTGTATGTCGAAAATAAATGTTTTTTGAGTCAAATAATTATGAAGTGTACATATTTTTTTTAAACATGAAAACTTCATCATTTTTAATTGTCCTTTACATTTTTTGAGCTTTCACAATGGGGAATTTGAAAATTCCAAACCGCCACATCATTCCAAACCACTTTTTTCCTACAGCCATAAACCATTTCAAACCTTCATCCCATAA